>JADRCH010000065.1:9210331-9223624 GCA_019843965.1 Rhynchomys soricoides | reverse complement strand
ACACACACACACACACACACACACACACACACACACATATATCAGTGAAGGAGAACTGAAGTACACAGGAGACTTTTACTTATTTAAGGCACTGGTGAAGAACTTTACTTAACCATTTTTTTTAATTGCTTATTTCAAACCTCAGTTAGTTATACAGGGTTATTATATCCAATGATCAAAACTAACTACTGTCAAAAGTTTCACTTCTCATACTACCATTGAATACAGTTTAAGAAAATCAAAAGTATATACTGTACTAAAGTCAAGTGTCTAGAATTCCAGTCCATTGATATATTCTATCAATGTGCTTTCCATTTTGAAAGTCAAATACATACCAAACAAATGGTATGAATGTGAGGTCACTGCAGAATATTGTCCCTAGAATTCTTACACTTAGTATGCCTCATCTGACAATAGCAAATATCTGAAGAGACTTTTAGAATGATTGGACCTGTCCAGCCCTAGAGTTCCTTACTCACTAGTAACTCTCTAGTAAATAGCACAATACCCAGAACATGGAATTCCCTTTTCAAATATGCAATGCGTATGTACTGAAACCTGGCATTCAATACACCTAGTTGCACAATTCCTATTTCCTTGGTGTTCAGATTCTTAAACAAACCACCTCAGCGTGTGGGCTTCTATAATTACACAACCTCTGTTTTTGGCATTGTTGGGCACTTGAATGATCAAGCCCAAGAAAAGAGCTCTGCTCTTAAATTGCTCCCAGATGCTTGTTACAAGCTCATTCCTCAATAACAGGATGTATTCACTTTTCTCCTCGGCTGAAAAATTATCACTTTAAGCAAACTCTTTCCTTTATTTTGTGTTTACCAAATTCTACATCAGAATTGAACCAATCTCAGTCTTTTTCCAAAAAGCCATAGGTAATTATTTTCTAGGTATATTAATCATGTCTTTATTTGTACTCCTAAGTCATTTGTAGGAAACTATTTTACATTATTTGTATATGTATATGCATACATATTTATTTTCTCATTGTATTTGATGTGAAACATTGAATTTATTATTATTACTCTATTATGCTACGTGCCTAACCTGTGGTTGATATACTTTCTGTTTATTCTCATCCTTTTTTTCTTTCTCCCTTCTCCTTCTCTTCCATTCCTTTCCCTTTCCTTTCCTTTCTTTTCTTTATTAGAAAACAATTAACATTCAGAAACACCAAGCCAACATTAAGAAGTCTTGTGATAGTCATACTCTAAGCTAGGTCATTGGTGAGTAAAAGTCTATCAGACACACAGGAGAGTGGACCAAAGATACACAACTGGGCTTCTTGAAGTTAATATTCATTATTGACAGATGATTGAAATGATAATAATCGAAAAGAAAATAGACAAAATATATTTCAGAGAGCAGAAACATAAGTTCATAGATATTAATAATCATAAATTTAAAAAAAACAACAACAACGACAACTTGCTGACTAGACCAGGTGCTCCCAGAAGAGAAAAAGAGAAGGACTAAGGGCAGCAAAGGGTTAATATGAACCATCACAGGAGATATATATTAGTTGAAATTTTTCAGAAATACCAAGTCAATAAACAAAGAGAACTAATAGACCAGTAGAAAGGAGAGAGAGACAGACAAACAGACACAGACACAGAAGCAGACATAGAGCCAGACATAGAGATATATTGACTGAGAATTTGCCACTAATTATAAAAGTGAGCTTCTCTAAGATCTACAGATTGAGCTGGCAGCTTGAGACATAGCAGGACCAACGGCTCTAGTCCAGACCCTATGCCTCAAGAAGGAGAGCTGGGATCATAGCTACTGTCTCACTCCTTCAGGCTGTAGGCCTGTTGATATTTTTATTTTAGACCAAAGGTAGCAATATAGCTCATACCCCAGTACACAGCCAGTCACAAAGAATCCATTCATACTCTGGAGAGTATGTGTCATATTTGGGGGCTGTGGTCAACACTGTCATTTTATTGAGACTTACAGTGAACCAGATGAGATCCTAACAATCACAGTGGACAATCTGCTTTACCGAGTCTACCAATTCAAATGTTAACCTAATCCATAGCGATATCACAGAACCCCTCCACACCCTGCAATGATTTATTACAAAGTAAACAGGCACACCATAACCCAGTCAGCCTGACATGTAAAATTAACCATAGCAAATTATACAGAGAAATAATACAAAATGTTTGCACAGCACTAATCAAATATTTTCCATAAAAAGTTTTTAAAAAAATATATCATGAACTATTTTGGGTCAGAGTTTTGACTGTGATGGCAAACCCATCCCTCACTTGATGCTCTGGCTTTCTACTGGAGGTGGGCTCTACAAGTTCCCTCTCCCTACTGTAGGGCATTTTGTCTAAGATCCCTCCCTTTGATTCCTGGGAGTCTCTCACCTCCCAGGTCTCTGGTACATTCTGGAGGGTCCCCCAACCTACCTCCCAAGGTAGGAGAATATTCCCCTCTTCCCCTCCCTGTCCACATTCGCTCCCTCCCTCACCCCTTGTGATTACTTTCTTCTCCCACCCAAGTGGGACTGAGGTGTCCTACTTGAGCCCTTCAGCTGGTTTACCTTTTTGAATTCTGTGGACTGCATCTTGGGTATTTTGTACTTTTTTTTTTATTTTTTATTTTTTGGACTAATATCCACTTATTAGTGAGTACATACCATGCATGTCCTTTTGGGTCTGAGTTACCTCACTCAGGATGGTATTTTCTAGTTCAATCCATTTGCCTGCAAAACTCATGTTGTCTTCATTCCTAATGGCTAAGTAGTTCCTAATAGTTGTCTGAAAGAACTGCAGGGGTAGAAGTGGAGAGGAACCTGAGGAAAAGAAGGTCCATCCACAGGCCCAAAGTGGGATCAGCTCAATGTGAGGCCCCAAGGCCTGACACTATTACTGAGGTTATGGAGTGCTCACAAAAAAGGGACCTAATCATGACTGCCCTCTGAAAGACTCAACAAGCAACTAAAAGAATCAGATGTAGATATTTGCACCCAACCAATGGACAGAAGCTGCTGACCCCTGGGGTTGGATTAGGGAAAAGCTGGAAGAAGCTGAGGAGGAGGGCGACTGTGTAGGAGGACCAGCAGTCTCAATTGACCTGGACCCCTGAGATCTCTCAAACACTGCACCACTAACCAGGCAGCATGCACCAGCTGATATGAGGCCCCCAACACATATACAGCAGAGGACTGCCGGGTCTGGGTTTAATCAGAGAAGATGCATCTAACCCTCAAGAGACTGGAGGCCCCAGGGAGTTTAGAGGTCTGGTGGGGTGGAGGGTGGGGACATCCTAGTGGAGACAGGGGGATGAGGAGGAGGTATGGGATGTGGAACAACAGTCGGAGGGTGGACTGGGAGGGGAATAAAATCTGGAGTGTAATAAGTAAATAAATAAATAAATGATAAAAAAATATATCATGAACTGTATTTGAGTTTGAGAACGAAGATTAAAAAAAAAAAAAAAAAAAAGAATGGCTATTGTCCCAGAAAAGGTCCAGCACCCTGAATACATCTAAGGGAGACAGAGCAGTTAAATGCTGACCACACTACTTCTTCCCTTCCACCAGCTATAAAGTGCTTTGAGGTTTGTTCTCTTCTCTCTCCTTCCTTTTCAGAGCTGACCAAAAGACACTGCTATCTGTACACTGTGGAAAAAAACTTAAAAAGAGAGAGAGAAAATAGACTTACTTCTGTGTTAGTAGAATATTTGGTCTTGTGCCAATGATCTAAGGAGACATTTGAGGTCTGGGGTTGTCCTTGGTGGGCAGCAGCCAACAGTTCTGGAAAATTAACTGTGGGAAGTTGTGGAGCAGAGACAGAACCAATGAGGGCAAGAGGTAGCTACGGAAGAGATTGAGTTGTAACTTGTACTCTGTAAAATAGTAATGGTAAGTCAGGAGGATTCATAATTAACTTTTGAATCTGGAGATCCAATAGAGACACTTAAATAATACACTAATCTCCCAATCCTAGAAAGCACTGGAAGCCGGAACGTTGGTACAGGATGATGAAGAACAAGAAGCAAGGTAGAGAAGGTAAACCAAGACGCTTTCCTCAAATATCGATACTTCTAGACTTATGGAGCTATTTCCAGACAAGTCTTTATTGTTAGCTGAAATATCTAAAGCAAAAGATGCATCAAATGTTTTACCAAGTATCATAGCTTCAACTAAGCGTAATGTAGATAGAGCATCCTTGGCTTAGCTCTGTGATCATGTGACTAGCTGGGTACCAGCACTATAATGTTGGTGCCCAGTCTTGGTACAGAATAAATCACGGTCTTGTGCCAGCCCAGGTAAAGATGAACTTAAAATATGGAATACTGTTTGCATGCCAATGTAAGGTCGATGTGATCAGTCACACCGTAACATCTTGACTATTATATAGTTGCTTAGCAATGATATCTATCAACTTCCTAAGCTTTGTTGTGGGATGTCAGTTTAAAGGTTAAAGTTTGTGGGCAAAGAAGAGTTAAGTTTTTAATTAGCAGGAAGGATCTGAAGGATGCTATTCGGTCTGTCAGATATTGGATAATCCTTATTCTATTGCTTTTTAATTTTTTTATCTGGGTTAGAACCCAGGGCCTTGTTTAAGGTATACAAGCTCTCTATCACTGACTTACATTTTCAGTTCTTCTCTAGTGTCTAAATTTTTTAGTGGCTCTCAGTGATAAGATTATATCAATTCTAGCTAAAACTGAGAATATTCTATAAACACAAAGTGAACATAATCTTAATGCTTCAACTTCTCAGTCCCCTACTACATAAATATATGCTTTGGACATGCCAGAGAACACATTGCTCCTTAATCTTATACATTGTTCTTTTACTTATAGACTCTAGAAAAGAATGTTACTTGTATTCCCTGATACAATTTTGCTGTGTGAATAAAACAGTTAGTCATCCACTGTTATGAGCAGAAACTCTCTTGGCATGCTTGAAATTCCCAAGTGTTTAGACAAGGTTAGATGAGCTAAGAATTTATCAGCTGAGCAGACAGCATTGCATTGTGAAGTAGACATGGGAGCTGTGATAAGTGCACAACCACCCAGGCTAGTCGTGTGTCTCTTAACAATTTTACTGTTTCTTTGCCCACTATGACTTAAGTACAGCCAAAGCATTCACCATTTGACTGACCTTTGCTCAGAAGACAAAATCTCAAGGTGGAGGTGGGGCCTCAGACTGTGTGTAGCCTCAGAAATGGAGTCTGTCCAATCTTCTCTTGCTTTCCTGTCTTGCAGGCCCATCTGCTACCAAAGTTAACCCTAGACATTCCAATTTCTTTTCCCAAGATGGATTATAGGAACCAGGGCCCATTTCTCTGAAGCCAGCCACAAAACATGAATATATCGCTCTAAACCTCCATCAGAGTTGGCTGTAAATTCTCTGACCTACCTTGTTTGATTGTAAATTTACATGACAGCAATTCTGGGAACTGCCCTTCCCCCCACACTCAGAAGGAAGACTAGATGTAAAGGAAGGTCTGAAAAGAACCCTTACAGGGAACTGTTACAGACATACCCCATGGCTTACCATTCAATATTTTATTGTTTGCTTATATCTTTGATCTTATCATATTTCTTTGTGAACTTGCATGTGTGTGTGTGGGGGGGATGTATGTTCCATGTATGTGAGGTTGCATAAGTAGCCTGGAAGAAATAAGAATATTCTAAAAGACACTCTGAGCTATCACACTATTGAAAGAGAGAGAGAGAGAGAGAGAGAGAGAGAGAGAGAGAGAGACCCCCAAATGAGAAATTTCCCATGGAGACCATGTTGGAAGAAGGAAAAGGTGGAAACCAGAGAGGGAACTTTTCTTACAAAAAGATATTTCATAATTCTAACGGCTTGTCAGGCTACTTTACAGGGGTGGGGGGAGGGAGACTAAACCCCACACAAAGATAGGTCAACGTGGCTAGGACCACACCTTAACCAGGACTGCTTAGATGTGCATGTCCCTTGCCTTCTATCTAAGCCTGCATTTTACTCCAGGACCAGGAAGATGGATTTAAAGAAATCCCTGGATCTTTTGTCCCTCTTCAGACAATAGCCATACTGAAAAAATCTATTTCTGTTTTTTACTATTAATTTGTTTTCATTGGCTTCTCAAGAATAGGTGACCAAATTTGGCTGCTTGGGGGTGTAAGGTACTGTGAACCCAAGTTTAGTAGCAGGCACACCCAAGTGTGTGTGTTTGTGTGTTTGTATGTTTGTGTGTGTGTGTGTGTGTGTGTGTGGTGTGTGTGTGTGTGTGTGGTGTATGCATGTGTGTACATGCCATGGTGTGTGTACATAGGTATAAAGACAACATTTCAAGAGTCACTTCCCTCCTTGCACCCTTTTTCTGAGTTAGGGTCTCTTGTTTCTGATCCCCCACTCAGCCCACAAGTTTACAGAAAATCTCCTATCTTCATCTACCATCTTACCATGAGAATACTGTTACTGCACATGTGCACCACTGCATCTAGCTTGTTTATATGGGTTGTGGAGCTCAGGTTCAGGCCACCAGGCTTGTTCATCAACTAACTTTACTTACTGAAGCCACTTTCCAAGTAGTCTTGAAAGTGCTATAGAGAGAATAAATTAATTCTCCTACAGTTATGTTTTTTGTTAACTGTGTTCACAACTCATTAAGTTATCTTATGTATGGCTATGGATCAGATATATATATATATATACACATACATACATACACACACACTCACACACACATACCTATTCACATCTACATACTGACATATGGCACACACAAAAAAACAAAGCAGTGTAACTATCCTGGCAAGAAGAAAGATCCTTCATTTTAAAAATTTAATGTTATCGTTAACTTATTCAGTTTATATCGCATTCACTGCCTCCCTCCCAGTCACCCCCTCCCACAATCCTTTCCCATCCCCACAGCCTCTTCTCCTCTGAGCAGGTGGGGGCCCCTCTGAGTATCCTCCCAACCCTGGCATTTCAAGACTCTTCAAGGCTAGGAGCTTTCTATCCCACTGAGGCACGACAAAGCAGCCCAGCTAGAAGAACATATTCCACATATAGGCAACATGTTTTGATATAGCCCCCCCTACAGTTGTCTGGAACTTACATGAACACTAAGCTGCACATCTGCTACAAATATGAAGGGAGACCAAGGTCCAACTTGTGTATATTTTTTGTTGGAAGGGAGACATTTTTATGCTTGTATTTGAGTATTGGACCATTGAAAATTTGGTCTCAAGGAACAGAAATTTTCCCAGGAATCTCATGCTGGTAAGATAAAAGGCTGAAGTCCCAGGGCAAGCTACAGTAGAAATTGCTTTGCAAAAATAGATTATATATACTACTAACAACATTTTTGATAGCAATACAGGAGAACCTGGAATTAATTCAACAGGGGATCTCAAGATAGGTAGACAGAACTATATCTTGGCCAGGACTCCATAGTTATGCATACATATAGCTCTTTATTTAAACCTTAGTCTCATGTCAAGTCCTAAAATGTGGACTTGGAGGGTCATTGGGAGTCTAGGTCCCTCATACCGATGTGGTCATATTGAAGAAATTCCTCTTCTCTGCTTTGCAGCACCACTTTTCCCTTTCACTGGCCTGTTGCAGGTGGCCTGTCTGTTTGACTGCTAAAGCCCAGACTTTGACCCTAACAGCTTTAATCACAGTTGAAGCATGTAAATCATAGCAGCTGTAATTTGATGGTTATTTACTGTACTTTGTATACTATATAGAACATTTATAAATACTAATTATTTCCCATCACTTCATGTAACAGTTCATAATTCTTATTTTGCAGACAAGGAGGCCCCATGGGACATACTTAATAGCTTGCTGAAGACCTGACATTATTAATTAGAATGGCCTGAACCCAGATTGCTGTGACTCTACAGTCAGACCTACGAAGCAATGATTTATTTTGCCATTAGTTATAGCCTGCATAGGGTGTTTTTCACCAACAGCAATTGATTATTATTGTGTAGATGTTCCTGCCAAACACTATGCATTAAAATGGATGAAAAGATTATTCTAAGGGCCCATACCACTTTTTTATGAACACAGAAGTGTCTTGTGACACCGAGGAAACTTGAGTCAGCACAGAAACATCTTGTTATGCTCAACTGAAAATGCGGGACTGCTTCCACCTGCAGACAAAAAGGCCAACTGCAGTATTTCCAGTTTCCAGGATTTACATTTACAGAACCAGTGTGGGGACAGACTACGGGTTTCCACAGGTGGCTGCAACTCCTCAGCCAGGATTTGTGTTGACACTAAGTCATGAGACACAGCGAGAGTAGTGAATACCCAAAGTGACTGTCTTAGTGATGTCATAGGTCATCTGGCTCTAGAGTTGCATAGGTGACGAGGTTGCTTTCTCATTTTAGGGGACTGCACAACTCAGGGAAAAAAAATCCAATACTGTTTCACCTGTCAAATGTGGGACATGCAGGATTATAGAAAAATTCATATATATCTTTCTAGAGTTTACCATGTGTTGAGCGGAGCTTTTAGTGTGGGGGCAGCACGAGAAAATGAAACCAAGATGTCTATCTTCCCGCAGCTTGATTCGATAATGAATGTGAAAATATTTTGTAAATGCCACTGACATTTCTGTAATATTATGCTTCATGTTTATGATAGATTGAGGCATTGTATATTTATTTCTGGTATTCCAGGTACCATTAGAGGCAGAGTGTTAGAAATCAAGGTGGTAGCTCATGTCTTTAATTCCAGCACTTAGCCAGATCTTTGTGGGTTCTAGGCTGGCCTCAGGGTCTTAGGACAGCCAGGACTATGGAGAGATATCTTGCCATACACACACACACACACACACACACACACACACACACACACACATAGACAGACAGTCAAGACTGACGTCAGTTGCCTGGATGCAGCACCTTGCTTTCTCTCATTGCCTTGTCTACTTTACTTGCTCACCACAAGGCACAGTTCTCAAGGACTGAGACAAAGTCTTCAGTTTTCATTCTTTCTGTTGCCTCCGAACCTGGGCATCATGCTTTGCATGAAGTCAGCTGTCCTGAGGTGTGTGCTGGGTGGAAGTTGTACCCAACTGTGTCCGAGCTGCTAACACTTCATGATGGACCTTGGAGAAGAGCCAGACTACATAGACCCATGATTCCTTGTGTCTGCACCCTCCATGTTCCCCACTCCCACACATCTGCACCTCCCCCAGAAGTGCACTCTCCCCAGAAGTTCCACCTATGGAATCAACCTCACTTTGGTGAGTTCAATCTTAAGCCCTGTCCTACTGTCTTCTAACCCACAGAACTTAATATTGAAGCATGACTATTTTATTTCCATTCTTATGGTAAACTTCAATCCATAATCAGCTGTACAGTTGTATGAATAACTTTCTACCCTCAACCACATACAACTCTAATAAATAATAAGAATAAAATACATATTACCCTCTAGATTTTTTCTTCAAGAAGAATGCTTGATTTCCAAATATATATGCATATAAGGATGCTCAATATTTTTTAACATCCTCTCTATTAGGATGTGGTATTTGACTTTGGGACCTGCTAATAATATCAGTTAGGGAAAAATTGAGATAAATGATACAGTACTGATAGCCTCTCTCCTGCAGCTCAGTTTAGAATCTGCAGGTTACAGCTCTCAAATATAGTGTGCTAGCTACTCTGCTGCTGCTTGATTTGTTTCTCTGAACCAGTCTCTGAAAACATGAAGAGTTTATATTAAACACAGATAAAACATGCATTCCTGGCACCCACTTCCATTTTCCTGAAACAGGGTGTCTGGGTGTGGTGCTTCCTGGTCTGTATTTATAGCCACTGGCCCTTGAGATTCCAGTGTTCACTGAAGCTGAAGAACCACTGCCCTAGGGAATGCAGTTAGCAGGAGAAATACCTTGTGAAAAGTCCATGGTCAGGAAGCTAGCAGCTGAAACCAGGCCTTTCCTGCACTGGGCATGCATTTTTAGAATTGGTTTATTCTCTCAGATCAGCAGAGCATGAGCATTCAAGATTTTGGGGCACAAGGAAAGATTCATTTGTGACTCACCAAAGCAGCATGGTTTGTTGTGTTACATAATGGGCAACCTCTTCCTGTTCAGCAGTTAAATGGAATAAGTCAAATAAAATAAATAACATGTAATGAGTAGAATGAACGACATCCATAATACACTTAGGGATCAGTGGAAATCACCACACACATCCTTTTTATGACAAAGTACTATATTCTGTTAGCTCTTTACATCCAGCTTTGCAGTTAAATTAGAATGTTATAAAAGAAAGTAAAATTAATTAAATTAAAAATAATAATGTTTAGTTTTGAGTTTATCATTTCACATATCCTCTCTGTCTTTCTTTTACTTTCTTTTCCTTTTTATTGAAAATTGCTTTTTTTCATACACTATATTCTGGTTATGGTTGCCCCTCTCCCAAATGTTCCCAAGTCCTCCCCACCTTCCAATCCACCCAAAATCACATCCTTTCATGGTCTGTCTCATTAGAAAACAAAACAAAACAAGCACCTAAATGAAATAATTAATAAAATAAGAAAAAAAAAAAAAGCAAACAAACCTGAATAAGACAAAGCAAGGTGGTTCTTGTGCTTTGTCTTTGGTTCTTTGGTTTCCTTTCCATTTGTCTCCTTTTTAATTTTACCTTTAAAAATAAATGTCAGGCAGAATTCCATGTATCCCAGGCTGGCACCTAACTCACTCTGTAGTAAAGATAACCTTGAACTCCTGATCTCGCCTCTACCTCCTAAGTGCTGCAATGACAGGTGTGTGTCACCATGAGCAGGTTGAGGTGCTGGGAATCAAACTTAATGTCTACAGAGCACTCTACCAACTGAGTTGTAGCCCTAGACCTATCTTAATATATTCTTCAAGGCCTTTCTTACCAACTCTTGTTTTAGCTTGTTAGCCTTTTACTTTAGTTTTATGGAATCAACATTGTTAAGTGAGAAGTAAGCTAATCCAGCCATGAGCTATTTTCTCAATGTTTCAGCATCTCAGTAACTGATTCTGTTTATATGAGCTGTTGGGAATCGATCTCCATCCTTTTTACTTTCTCTCTCTCAGTCTCACTTCCCCGTGTTGCTTTATAACTGTGCAAAATACAGTTTCACTATCATAACTCAGAATAGAACAAAAATGCTTCTAAAAGCCTTATTTAAAAATGTAATGGCTACAGATCACTTAAAACCATAAAGGCTACCCACTCAGATACAGGTAAAGTTTAATTTGTCCCTACCTTAACAGAATGCTTTACAAAATCAAACAGACATTGGTCTTCAGTGGTTGTTTCAATAGACTTGTTTTCTATCATCAATGCATGAGAATGCATCAATGCATCACTGTTGTTATCAATTGCTTTTCTTTAATGGTCTTTTCATCGGAATTATAAAAGACAAAAACATTGTAAACTGCCCTTCATATGTGTGGGTGTTTTGCCTGAGTATATGTTTGTGCACAATGTATACATCTGATGTTGAAAGAAGTCAAAAGTGGGCATTATATCACCGGGGAATGGAATTACAGAAGGTTATGCACTTCCATTTAGTTGCTGGGAATTGAACCCCCACCCACTGGAAAACCAGCCAATGCTCTTACCCCCTGAGTCATCTCTCTAGCCACCTGTAAAACAATTATTTACTCTTAATTACTATACATACGACTGTGTGCTTCATTATTTTAAAACAAGGTCTCACTCTCTATCCCTAGCTGGCCTGCAACTCACAAAGGTCTTCCTGCTTCTGCCTCCTATGTGCTGGGATTAAAAGTGTGTGCCAACACACCCATCCCTGATAGTAATTTTTCCCCAAACTTATAAATACAAAACATGCTATAAACCTGTTATTAGTCCAAGTAATTTTGGGGAGGATCCTGATATTTCTTCAGGATTTTTATAAGTCAGTATTTAACCATAAATATTTCAAAGAGTAGGGATGGAAGTGTGGCTCAAGTGGAGACAAACCATGACTAAGAATGGGATGAGGAGAGAATGTTTGTAAATAGGGTTTGATAGTATTGTTGATATTGCCTTTTCATTCTGGAAATGAAAGCTTCAAACAGGCAAATTTAAAACATCCCTAAAGAACTGATCAATGAAAGACAAGAGCATGTGTATTCATCACATTAACTTTATCATTGCAAATATGTATGTCCATTAAGAAGATTTAAACTTTAAAAAGGTTTAAAGAAAAAACTCTCAATTATGAGGGGAAATGTCAAATAGATTTAATTTAAGATCTAGGCACTAGCAGTTAGGCCTTACCAGCAAGCGCTTTCTTCATAGAAGCAAGGCCCTGGGTTTAATTTCCAGTACGGGGTAATATTAAAAGAACTTATAATACTAAGTAATATATCTAACATTACAGACTGTGTCTTCATTCTCAAGGGAAAGCAATGATCATTTATGAAATGAATTAGGAAAAAGCTGGAAGAAGCTGAGGAGGAGGGAGATCCCATAGGAAGACCAGCAGTTTCAACTAACCTGGCCTCCTGGGATCTCTCAGACACTGAGCCACCAACCAGGCAGCTGATATGAGGTCCCCCAATATATATATAGCAGAGAACTGCCAGGTCTTGACTTAGAGAAGATGCATCTAACCCTCCAGAGACTTGGAATCCCCAGAGAGTTGAGAGGACTGGTGGAGTTGGGAAGGTACATCTTCTTGGAAATGGGTGGAGGAGGAGGTGTGGGATTTGAAATATTTGGAGAGTAGACAGGAGGGAGTAAATTCTGGACTGTAAAAAGGATTAAAGAATACATTTTTTAAAAAGATACAAAAGAAAAAAATCCAAAAAAAAATAAAAATGTTACAGGACCAGCAAGATGGCTCAGGAGGTAAGAGCAGTTGCAGGCCAAGCCTGGCTACCTGAATTCCCCCCATAGGAAACTCATGGTTGAAGGGCAGAATTGGCTCCTGAGAATCATCTACTAACTTGCACACAGACAGACAGACAGACAGACACAAACATAGTCACACAAACATACACACACACACCACACACACTCAAACATTAACATACACACATACACACACCATACACATATACACACAACAAACAGCACACACATGCATACACAAATACAATCAAACACAACACATACACACATATATGCATAAACACAACACAGACACCACACACATATACATACAATACACACATTCACCACACAGACACACATACAAAGAGAATCATATACACACATGCACATATACTCAAACATATAATACATACATGCAGACAGCACACACATGCAGACAACACACACAAACACACATACAAGCAAATCACAGACACATAC
>JADRCH010000065.1:9175937-9210321 GCA_019843965.1 Rhynchomys soricoides | reverse complement strand
AGAGACACATACACAGACATACACCACACACACAGACAACACACACATATACACACAACATACACAGACATCCACATACACACACAACACAGACACTTGCATACTCACACACTAATAAAAATGAAATGTTTGACAGAAAAGTTGAAATAACCTCAAAATGCTCAGTAACCTTAGCATCACGTATACAGTTTATAACGATCAAATCTGAGTAGCACAGGCACTATCCTAAGCATTCACCATTTTTCTGTGACAAGAACACTAAATATTTCATTTCTAGCTACTTGGAAATACATTTTATTATAGCTGTAGTCACTCTGCTGTACAGTAGACCACTAGAATTTATTCCAACTTTTTGTAGCCTTGTCTAAAATTCTTCCAACCTCCCCTCTTGCATTTCCAGGCCTGGATAACTACCAATCCACTTCATCCATTTTGAAATCAACTGTTTTGGACCCCACAAACAAATGCAATGATGTGGCACTTCTCTTTCTGCGCCTGGCTTATTTCACTTAATGACCTCCTGCTCTATCTGTGCCACTACAAATGACAGGATTTCATCATTTTTATGGCTGAGGGGTTTCTCCGTGTAGTCACAAGCAAGTGAACTCTTAGGCTTTATCCATCTCAACCAAAATGAAGGAGAGAGTGCAAATGTCTGTTCAAGACCTTGCCTACCTTGTTTTTGGTTGTATACCTAGGAGTGAAGATGCAGGATTACATTCTTATACTTTCAGGTTTTGAGGAACCTCTACTGTCTCCCACAGTGCCTATACTGACTTATAACTGAGCATTTAAACTAGACAAAACTGCCTTCCAGTCTGGGCCTGTGCCCTGGGCAGACCTTGGGCGTGAACTCCTCAGCCAGTCCCACAGCAGCCAGAGGAAGACCCACTCCCTGGTGCTCTAACAAGCCCAGGCTCACAGGATTACAGGGTCCAAGGAGCTTGGTCACACCAGGGGCACAGAGGCAGCTTGACTCCCAGGAGCTCTGTCAAACCCAGGATCTCAGGATCACAGGATGCCAGAGATAGCTGGCCTATGAAGAGTTCTGAGGCAACCAGGATCACAGGAAGGACAGGCTCCAGTCAGATAAAGGGAGGGCAGGTAGCACTAGAGGTAACAAGATGGCAGGGGGCAAGCCAAGCACATAAGCAACAGAAACCAAGCTTACCTGGCATCATCAGAACCCAATTCTCCCACCATAGCAAGTCCTGGATACACCATCACACACAGGAAAAGCAAGATTCAGGTCTAAAAATCACTTCTCATGATGATGATAGAGAACATTAAAAAGGACTTAAAGAAATACAGGAAACCACAGGTAAACAGCTAGAAGTCCTTGAAGAGGAAACATAAAAATCCCTTAAAGAATTACAAGAAAACATAATCAAACAGGTCAAGGAATTGGACAAAACCATCCAGGATCTAAAAATGGAAACAGAAACAATAAAGAAATCACAAAGGGAGACAACCTGGGAATTAGAAAACCTAGGAAAGAGATCAGGAGTCAGAGATGCAAGCATCACCAACAGAATACAAGAGATAGAAAAGAGAATCTTGGGTGCAGAAGATACCATAGAAAACATTGACACAACGGTCAAAGAAAATGCAAAATGCAAAAAGTTCCTAACACAAAACATCCAGGAAATCCAGGACACAATGAGAAGATGAAGCCTAAGGATAATAGCTATAGCAGAGAGCAAAGACTCCCAACTTAAAGAGTCAGTAAATATCTTCAACAAAAGTATAGAAGAAAACTTCTCTAACCTAAAGAAAGAGATGCACATAAACATACAAGAAGCCTACAGAACTCCAAATAGACTGGACCAGAAAAGAAATTGCTCTCATTACATAATAATCAAAACACCAAAAGCACTAAACAAAGAAAGAATATCACAAGCAGTAAGGGAAAAAATTCAAGTAACATATAAAGGCAGAATTACACGAGACTTCTCACCAGAGACTATGAAAGCTAGAAGATCCTGGGCAGATGTCATACAGACCCTAAGAGAACACAAATCCCAGGCTGCCAGCCAAACTCTCAATTACCATAGATGGACAAACCAAGATATTCCATAACAAAACCAAATTTACACAATATCTTTCCACAAATCCAGCCCTACAAAGGATAATAGATGGAAAACACCGATATAAAGAGGGAAACTATACCCTGGAAAAAGCAAGAAAATAATCTTTCAACAATCCCAAAAGAAGATAGTCACACAAACATAATTCCACCTCTAACAACAAAAGTAACAGGAAGTAACAATCACTTTTCTTTAGTATCTCTAAACATCAGGGGACTCAATTCCCCAATAAAAAGCCATAGACTAACAGACTTGATATGTAAACAGGACCCAGCATTTTGCTGCATACAGGAAAGGCACCTCAGTAACAAAGACAGACACTCAGAGTAAGAGGTTGGAAAACAATTTTCCAAGTAAATGGTCCCCAAAAAGCCATTCTAATATCGAATAAAACCAACTTTCAACCAAAAGTTATCAAAAAAGATAAGGAAGGACTTATCGTCCTGGTCAAATAGAAATATTTAAGGGGTAACTTCAGCAAGTGTTATAGGTATCTGATGAATCTCAGTGTAATGGCCTTGAGAAACGCAAATTAATGTTGCTTTTTGCTCAGAGTGAAGCTAACACATCTTCAAGAGAGAACATTGGAGGTATTTAAATTTTATGTTTACATTAGGGAAGTGAGTCCTGTATATTTTAGAAGACTAATATTTATTTTCTCTGAATTTAGTCAGGAGTTGTCAACTTATTTCTAGTTGAGTGTGACAGTAGTAAGGTTTTCAAAGTCTACTGAAAACAGGGAACATTAAACCTGTGATTTATGAGATTAGGTTGTCTGCTATTTTGACTAAAGTCAACTTTCCTTTGTTATTTCAAAAGAGAAAAAATGAATGGCCTGGATAACTGTAAGAGCTGATCTGTCAGAAATAATTTCCAACTGCATAATGTTTTTACAAAGTGATTTAATTTATTTTAATCATATTTATAATGTGAAAGTACAAGATGATGATAATATTGGCTTCTAAAGTTCTAGCCAAAAAAATAGCATTTTAATTATTATAGAAGTATCTACAAGTAATTTCATAATTTATCAATTCTGAATTTAATTTTGACATGTTTCTCATAATTCACCATTATATATAATACTGTGATAGATATCCCACAGTACATACATATTTTTGTCAACATAAATTCCTAGAAATAAGTTTACTAGATAAAATTTTATGCCCAATTTATACTTTGGTATTTGCTGGTAAGCTGTTCATTAGAAGTACTGTATTGATTTGTACTGTTATATGGAACATTTCTCTAAAATTCTCTAACAATTAAATTAAAAAAAAAAAAACTAGACAAAACCCATGTATGTTTTCTAAGGCAGCACTTCTCAACCTTCCCAATGCTGAAACCCTTCAATACAGTTCTCACACTGTGGTGACCCCCATCCATAAATTATTTTTATTGGTACTTCATAACTGTAATTTTGCTACTGTTATGAATCTTAATGAAAATATCTGTGAGGAATACCTCCGAGAAAGAAAGGGTCATTTGGCACCTCCTCCATGGGTCATGACCCACAGGTTGAGAACCACCACTCTAAGGGTTCCAGCTAGGAGCCTCTGAGCTATGAATGGGGACTTTGATGCTTTCTTAAAATTTGATGGATCCTGGTATCATGTCTGTGAGTCATTTAGTATGACTTCATAACTATATTTTAGGATAAGTAAACAGCAGGCCATTAAAACACACACACACACACTCAGGAAGACCATATCTTGCGTTCAGAAAGAAAATGCTGAAATACCTCAATTTTGTATTCATCATACACTTGGGTGTCATTGAAAATTATTGGGGCTTCTTGTGATTTACACATAGGTGCTTGAGGTTTCATTTATCTGACAAGTTAATGAGCGGCGCTTTTCTCTGTAAGTATGTTCAAATGTGTGCATATGTGTCAATAATAACAAAACACATATGGACAATAATTCACATATGCACACTTGTTCTCAGCCAGATCTAAAAGGTTAGGGTCCTTGGCCCTGCCTCCTGCCAAGTGTTCTGCCCAGTACTTTGGAATGTGAACTTGCTTGAGCTAGTACTTGCTTAGCATAATTTCACTGGTGGCTTGTCTGTCTAAGGTAGTCAGGGGATATTAAAATAGTCTAACAATAAAATCGCAATCAGTCAACCATACAGCCACCTTCCAAGGGGGAGGAGAACAGCTCCCTCTCCCAAGGGCCTGAGAAGGACCAGTTTACAGACTCCAGCCCTGCCTAGGATCCTCCCTCCACCCTCCGTCTTGTCACAGCCACAGGCCTCTGCAGCTATCATTTCACATTAGCCCCAGCCAGGGTAGTTTCTCCCACACACCACGATGTGCTCAGTTCTCCCCCTGCCCTGGCTTCGGACTGGGAACCTGGCCGCTGGATAGTGACCTCCAGGACCCTCACTCTGGTACAACCTGTTTACAATTCGTTCTGCAACTTAAGATACCTGCAAGGGGAGTGTGAGAAAACGTAAAACCACGGGGCACTATCATCCCCAGGTACCGGCAGCAGAGGCTAATAGCAACAGAAGGCAATAACATCAGAAGCCAAAAGCATTCCAGCTGAACTGGCATCTGCCCATGTGTCCCTTCCCAACAGGTTGCTTGCTGCCATGAAGGATCTTCTTCAGTACGCTGCCTGCTTCTTGGCTATTTTCTCCGCTGGGTTTTTGATCGTGGCCACCTGGACAGACTGTTGGATGGTGAACGCTGATGACTCTCTGGAGGTAAGAGGCCAGAAACAATGATTTTGCTGTCAGATTTACAGCCAAACATAGACTTCAGTCCAGCAGGAAAATGGTAGCAAAGACAGCCAGCAAGGGAGTAAACTGAACCTTAATCAATTTTAACACTGTTAGCTTATTTAACCCCGACACTAATCTATGAGGTAAGTACTGTTGTCCCATTTCACAGATGAGGTCACTAAATTATCTATTTTTCTAGGGTTACAATTTCAAAAGTATAATTCCATAATGCCTGCCCCAGAATGCTGCGGGAGTTCACCACTTCTCTTTCTACATATCAAGCAGAGTGTTGATAGAGTAATAACCTTTCTTTTTAAAATAAGTGTGTTAACCTTATCTTAATCCAGAGTTCTGTGAGAGATATTTTGAAGCTAATCATCTCAGGTGTGTTGAGCAAGAGAATGCTGTGAAAGCCATTCTAAAGGACAGCTAATAATCCCAGGCCTTTGGGAGAGTGAAGTCAAAAGTACATAGAACCTACTTGGCTGGTGTGGCAAGGGGGACATGTGACTTTAAGCAGGAGAAAACTCTCAGGCCAAGAGTCTTCCAAGTGCCCCTCAGAGCTCAGGAACAGGCATGGACTTAAGAACGCCACTCTTAATAACTGGTTATACGGCAGGACTGCTGCTCATGAGGGAGGTGACTGGATGAACTTACACTTGAGAATTGGATACCAGTCAATGAAAAATTTTAAAAGGTGAAATCCATCATCTTTTGCTGTGGTGATAATAGCATAGGAGTGAGGCAGAGCTGAATGAGATTCAAATCTTTGGAATTATCTGTTGCTCTGAAGAAAGACTGAGAAAAACATCATGAAGTGAACAACTCAGGTGAGTCAAGGGCAAATCCATCTTTTCTGTATATCACTAGTGCTGCAGTATCTCTGAAGGTTAAGGAGGGCCTGGGAGTGGGGGAAGCTTGCTTTCTTTATCATAACTGTTTACAAACTCTCTCAAGCTATAATTAGAAGTGAAACTCACAATTTTTGTTTTTTGTTCTGGAACCTTTTCCTGCGTGTGTGTGTGTGTGTGTGTGTGTGTGCGCGCTTCAATTTCCTCTAATTCCCACATGGCATTTTAAAGACAATGGAGTTATAAATGCCTTTGTAATGCTGAGAGTTTATATTTCTAAAACCTGTTGTAGAATGGAAGTCCTCTGGATTATCTGTTTGGCAGTGAGTCCAGGGATGGGACTCATAAATTATATATATATTTATATATATATATATATAATCTGTGCCCCTTGAACAGTGCTCAGGGAAAGTGTAGTTCAAACCCTGTGAAGCCATTAGTTTCTCATTAACCAGGCTGCCAGTCATAAGTGATCAATAAAAAATAATGTTGCGCTTGAGCACACTTTAAATTGAGTTTTTAAAAATGTTTTTTAAAAATATGTAAAACCCCATTCAAAGTCATTATTATTTTCCAAAACAACTCGAAAGTCTTGCTTTGAGTAAGAGTTGTTAACCTTCTCTGTTAAGAAATAGTTTTAAGAAGAGTCGGGCTTGCTGAGAGGGCAGGAACCTCAGCATGAAGCACCATGCTCCTTTCATTTTAGTTTCTCAATCAATTTGCCTTCCAAACAGTACAAGAAAATCACTAGTTGAAATGAATACTAGAAATTATTTACTTTAAATAAATCCTTTCTAACCTCACACAGGTTGATATTTTCTTTTTCCTTTTCTTTGGTTGGTTGGTTGTTCTCGATACATCCTGACTGCAGTTTTCCTTCTCTCTATACCTCCCAGTCCCCCACAGCCTGTCTCCTAGATCCATTGGTCCTCTGCCTCCCTTCAGAAAGGAGCAGGCCTAGGGATATCAACCAAACACAGCAAAACAAGATGCAAGGAGACTAGGCACAAACTCTCATATTAACGCAGGATGAGGCACTCCGGATAAGAAGAAAAAGGGTCCTAAGAGCAGGCAAAAGAGTCAGAGATACCACTACTTCCACTGCTTGGAGTCTCACAAAAACACCAAGCTCAACAACCACAGCCTGCATGCAAAAGAACTAGGTCATGCCCATGCAAGCTCTGTGATTGCTGCTGCAGTCCATTTAAGCCCCTATGATCCCTACTTAGTTGATTCTGTGGGATCCTGTTCTCAAGCTCTCTGGCTCCTACAGTCCTCCTCTCCCTCAGGGGATCTTTGAGCTCCAAGTGGAGAGAATCAATAAAGACCTCCAATTTGGGCTCTCTCTCTCTTTCTAATGCTTGGCTGTGAGTCTCAGCATCTGAAATGCCTTTTCTATTTCATCTCAGCGAAATGTGTTCTCCAAAGAACCTGCATATAAAAACTATCCTGTAAGCATTAACTCCATCCTACCACTTCTTTTTGATAAATCTCTATCGATATGTTTTAAAGCGACATCAATCTTTTAAAATAACTTCTTTAATTAGTCAGGATAAAATTTATTATTTTGTGCAAAAGATTGAAGGCTCTCATAATCACTGGCCCATTCAGACTGTTCTCCCTCTTTTGCATACCACCCTGGTCCCTGTCAGCATTTCACTTTCTTTAAACAATTGTTGGGAAAAAAGTAAATGTAAGTTTTTTAAAAAGTAAATAAAAACACTTGAAGAGGCAGAAGAAGTATTCTGGATCACAGCTCCGTTAATATAAGCATGTAGGTTGGAAAATTGGTTCTTTGGTTCAGTTCAACTTGGCAAATACGTAAAATGTAGGTCATGAAGAAGCACTGTGCCCACAATACTATAAGAGGCGAGGATAAAGAAGGAATGCATCTTACCTTTCAGGAAGGGACATTGAGAGCATAAAAAAAATAAAGATGAGCCTGAACTATAACGAATGATCCGTTTGTATTTGAGGAGTAAATGAGCAGAATACCATTGGAGCAGAGATGATAGAGCTGTCATTCTCCATTAGGCATATTGAAATAGGTCTCGTCGAAGAAAGAGCTTTCAAGCTAAGCCTCCAAATGATGCAATTTCAAAGGGTAGAAATGGCAGCAGGGACTTTAGATGACAAGACACTGTGACAAAAAAAAATATACAGAATGAGTTTCCTGTGTTTGTAAAAGGATATAACTCAAAGCAAGAGGTGTAAAGAATTCAGATATTCTATCATTTCTTTCTTTGAACAACTGTTGGGGGAAAGTAACTTCAATAAAAATACGTAAATAAAACATACTTAGGTTTTTCTACCACATACCTGCCATGAAGAGTGAAGTTCTTTGTATTTAGTAGGGGTATTTAGAAAGAAAGAAAGAATGGGCATGACCCTGAATAATAGGCTGAGCTGCTCTCCTATCCTCCCCATTCCTGAGTCTGTTCCTGGAAAAACTCGGGTGCTGAGGGGAATGGGTTGAAGGTTTTTAAAGCCAGTAGCTACTCAGCTCTTAGTGCATGCTAACTGACTTCTCTCAGGGAAAATCAAATCCTATGCCTTCTATTCTCTTCCCTCAAGTATAAAAAGGAATTTAATTCAACTGCACTTTTTATCACCTTTTACTTTATCATCAGGGTGCACTGAGTGCCTAGAAACCCCCAGCAATGGCTACTAGCTAAAGGATCAAAGATGCTCAGAGCTTCTCCAGAAAAGAACTTCCACTGGGAGTTCATATGAATGTACATTAATTTCACTCTTGGTCCATGTACTCACCCCTCTCTCCTCAGGCTTGCCACCATCTCTCTTTACCTCTCCCTTCCTCCCTCCTTCCTCCTTTCCTTTTCTCATTTCCTTTATGTTCTTATTCTTCTCCTCCACCTCCTTTATCTTTATCTGTTCTTCTCCTCACCCCACAAATATTCCTTAGCACCCACAGTTAGGCTGTCACTGTAGTGGGTTCCTGGTTATGTGGGTTGTACACTCTGAAGCATCTGGGGGTGATTCTCAGTATAGTAAGGGCCACAAATTGGTGAACACACAGTCATAGTTCAGTGTGACAAGTACTATGCCTGAGGGTGAACAACCATGAGTAGACATCTTATTCTGTCTTGGGTAATTAGTGAAGTCTTCTTAGAAGTTACTGCTAAGCTAGGATTTGAAAATCAAGTGAATGAACAGAAGCAAAGAGTGTTCTAAACAAACTAATGGTATGCATAGAGATATAGGTGTGATCGTGCTGTATGTTCATGGTATTACAGATATTTTCTGATGTAGACAGGAAATTATAGGGGCTAGATAATCAAAGGCTTAAAGTATTATGCAAAATATAGGTTCAAATCTATAGGCAAGAATGCCTCACTGGAGACAAATACATATATGCCATTTAGAAATATCAACTTTTCTGGCTGCGCATGGTGGGTGGCTCAAGGGGGTAAAATGGACTGTGAGGAGACTTTTTAAGGGACATTTTCATAAACCAGGAGGAAAATGATGCTTATGTAAATGATAATGTTAGAAAGCATAGAATGATACCGATAGGTGCGGGAAACTAACTCAGACAGGTGGGGGTGATTGACTGCCTAAGCCCAGAAGGTAAAAGGGAGAAAGAAGCCCAGGTGGAAGCCACCTCACTGACTTGGGGTGACTTGAGAAATTACTCATCCAGTGGACAAACGGAAATGAGAATTTCTATACTAAAATCATGGAGCATGCTCCTTGGAGCAGCTTTTTGTTTTGTTTTTGTTTTGTTTTCGTTTTTCTTTGTTTGCTTGTTTTTCCTAGCTTATCTGAGCATGGTGGCAGAAATTGTTTGACAGTGGGGAAGTGTATAGACTATTTAATTCAGAACCTCCTGGTTAAATTTCATTTGTCTCTCCAATACAAGGAGAATGGTAACTCATGTGATCTAGCTTTCTGTGAGAATTAAATAAACCGGTGTACACCAAGTATTTACCACAGCACCAGGTAAACAGGAATCAGCCAATAAATGTCAGATATATTATGATTAATTCACAGTTCATTGTTTTGTTTTGTTCTGGGGGAGGAAGTGACATTTAATCTAATGCTCACCAATCTGAGAGATGTGAGAGAGAACTTCATCTGACGAATGAAGTTCTGGTCTTATTTTGCTATTGATCCTCTTAGAGAAATGTTGTTTATTTCTCTGGGCAATGATTTGCCTAGCTTTGTTCTTATGAGTGATTATTGCTTGACTCAAGGAGCAAGGCAGAAAAAGGAGTCCCATAACAGAAGTTATCTATCTACCAATGAATGCTCATAATGAACGAGGGTTAGGAGGATTAATCACATTCTTATGATGCTAATTATCTTGTAGAATATGTAGTTATCTGTTTTCCTGCAGGGGTAGAAACAATACTTACTTAAGAAAGTTGCTGGCCTCTCCATTATCAGAAGGGAAAAAACTGTTTGCGTAGGATGATTCAATTTCCAGTTAATTTTTTTGTTAATTATTTCCTGAAAATTGCTATACTCTGAGCACCATTATGATTAAATTTTTAGTACTTCAAAAGATGATTCTTCACAGTAGAATTTATTTTATCCTCATAATCAGGTTTTCTCCTAGGATTTCTATTTGCCTTACTGATGCTATAATTCTTCCAGACATAAAGTATGTATTAAAATTATTATGTATAATATGTGTTCTGATTATTTATATACCAATTTTGGGTCCTGGCTCTTTTAGCAAACATTTGAGACTGTGAGTGGACTCCTCTTTGTCTCACGATTTCCTACTGCACTGAGGTTCACATTACAGGAGCTTAGGATGCATTCCAGCACATGAACTCATGGAGAAGTTGTTACAATATGTGCAATATTGCTGAAAGAATGAACAAAAGATAATCTTTGGAAGTTCATGTTAAACCCTGAATAAGAAATATGTCTATAGTGAAATGACCATGTTTTAAAAGGCCTGATCTTATACCTTGCTGTAATATAAAGAATTAATACATGCATTTGGATCATCTTTTTAAGAAGAAAAAAATATTTAATTTTTAAGAAGAAGTGTTTAATAAAGCTGGTGAAAAAGTATACTTGGCCTGCATTGTGAGGCTTTCCTACTTTGTTCTTTAAAGAGAAAAGTTTTTATATAGAAAGGAAAAGGCATCTAATCGTTATTGAAATGCAATTTGTGACATCTGACACAGGTCAGTTAGCATTACTGACTGGGATGCTATGTTCTCGTAGGACAGCACTGTAATGCATGCAACAAAAAATTATATCAACATCTAAGTGATTACATAGGTTCTACAGTGTAAGTCAAGTCACTTAGCCACAAGAGTTCTGGCAGTCTGTGCTATAAGACAGAAGCCTTAAGGGGCAACTGATTTGAGATTCCAAATAGCCAATCCCAGGATTAAGGACTAGTTTATGACAGTATAGCTCACTAGGAAGAGTCTTCATTGATATGATTTCTAAGGGATTTTATAGTGATGCCATGTCAGTATAAACTCTCCATTCGGAATACAGTCATTCCATCTCATATATTTAACTGTTGTTGTTTGTTGATTCTACTTAAAAGCACATATGCACCCAGGTTTGGTGGTCTGTCTTTGTAATTCCAGAGCTCATGAGTCTGAGACATGAGTATTACTGCAAGTTCTTGGGAAGTTTGGGCTATTGACTTTCTTTTGCATCTAACCAGAAAAAAAAAAAAAAAAAAAACTCAACATACAGACATAGGAAGCAAAAAATTATAGTGTTATATTAATCACCTTGCACTTCAGATCAAAGCAGAGTTAGGTATGCATTCAGGTGGATTGACAAAAATCAACAGACTTTGTCTCCAATAAGTAACTATTGAGCATCTGTTGTTTCTCAGGATGGGGGATGATGGAATCCTTGAAGCAGGGAGCCATATCTACCCTGCTTGCTGCTGCAGTCTCAGCATTCATTGGCATGCCGATTAGAACTTGACAAACATTCAGTGACACAGATTAGAATGTAGCATTGTAGACAAAGCCCTCAGGTATCATAGGTTGGAGGAGATAAACTCCTGCTAGAAACAGAGTAGAAAGATGTCTTACAGAAAAAGGAATGTCTTTGAAGTGAGACTTGAGTTCCAGGTATAAATTTAACAAGTTGAGAGCAAAGGACATTGTTTTTAGTATAGACAAGGCTTGAATAGCTCAATGACCCAAGGAAGCAGGTCTGTGCATGTGTGAAGTGGTCTTTGCAGAGTAGTGGAGATGTTGAGAACACCCACCTTTAGATGCAAACAACCACTCACTATGACTAAGTGTTACCATCCATAAAGAGGTCAGGAAACGAAGATGACCAAGTGGACAAGGGAAGAAAGAAATCCAGGTGTCTGGATTGTCTGTGGTGTCTCTCTACTTAGAGCATCAGTGAGCAGTGAGGAGATGTGTTGTACCTTCTGCTTTTTGATGTTTTGGAAAACTTCACCACTCTTGTGAGGGAAATGATCCATATTTCACTCTCTAGAGAAATGACATCACTGGGGCATAAATCCCTTTAACATCGCTGCCTGTGTTATTCATACACATACTATTGCATATTAAAGACAAACAAGCAAAAGGCTCAAATTAGAATTTTCTATTTCAAATGGCCCTGTGAGATTAAAATTATTACTTCCCATTTTATAGTTTTTGCCCTTTCAGAAAAGTTAGCTACACCATTTAAGCACTAGTTAGCCTTTAAAGAACCTTTTTAAGACGTCCAAGAACTTCCATTGGTTTGCCTTGCAAAACAGTTCCTAATAAGCTATTTTATCACTGGCAGCGAGGTTGACAGAAAGCGATAGACTATAACACAGAGGGCTTTCCTAAAATGATAACTTAAAACTCTTTTAACCTTGTATTTTGTGCACAAAGGCACCTTTAAGGGTGTCTACAGTAAGTGCTGTATTAAACACAGAAGTTTAGTTAATTACAGCCACTATTCTCACGTATCATAGCTGAGTGTGAATACCAAGCGATTTAATCATGTGCCCCTGGGCATTAATACCTAATGAAATTGGATTCCTTGTTTCCTCTAATGACCTCATTGCTTTCAGAAATATGGTCATGGCAAGTAAATGATCAATAGCCTTGAAATTGACACCAGTACTGGACTATAGCTGAATACCCTTGTTATCAAGGTGTGTGAGTTACATCGGGTATAGCAGGAATGGTCACCTATAATGTAACAAGAATGAGAAAGTATGAACCATCATTGTTTGATTAGAGAGCCATGGCTTTATATCCACAGCGCACCATTCTAATTAGGATAAACTGGATTTATGAGCTGAGAGACGGAGGACATGGGTACTAACAAGTCCTGCTTTTCTTCATAGTATAGTGGGTCCATATGTACCCTGACAATCAATCTCCTAAGAGTGCCATAACAAATGAAGGAAATTATTCTCTCATAGTCCTGAAGGCCAGAACTTTAAGATCAAGATCTCTGTAAGGTTCCACTCATTGTCTGCAAAGCCCCAGGTGAACTGCTCTAGTATGTCCAGATTCTCGTGACTGTGGGCTGTCCATGACTTGTGATTGTGTGACTCCTAACATGCAGTGGTCCTGTGGCACCATTCCCATCTGCCTGTGCCTTTGCTTTGTAAAAATATGATAAAGACACATTATCTATTAGTTCAGAATCCCCTTGTATAGCTGATGGGCTGCCCTCTTGTTAGGCCTGTAACTCAGTTGTATCTACAAACAGGACCATAGACACAGGCTCTGGAGATTAAGGTGGGCTTGAGTCTTCTAAAAGGCTGTCATTCATTTAATTATGTTCTCATTTTTACCACCATAATTTTTATAGAATCCCAGTATAGTCAGTATTTAAGTCATGATATTTAGAAAGTTACCATCATTTTCATTTGAACTAATAATTTATACTATATTAACAATATTTAATACCTTAAGCCACCTTATCATTATCTTCCTTATATAGATAAGGAAATTGAAATTCAAAACAGAGAAGATCTTGACAAAGGTTACAGTGTAGCTATTAAAATGTCAGTCTGTGTTTAAAATTATGCTCATATATGTGTATGTATGTGTGTATCTTGCTTTGGAAATCAATGTGTCAGGTTGTACACGATGAATTTTCCTCATTAGAGTTTTGACCTCTGTGTTTTTCTAGGTCTGATAATCTTCCATAAAATCAAGAGCATTGTTTTAAGATTTAACAGTAGGATAACCCACCAATGTGGTGATTTGAAGAATGAGAGCCTAAGCCTGAGAATCAAGTTAGGACCACATCACTGAAGGTTGTCTTCCAGCATCCAAGTACCAAGTACAGGATACCTTACCCTGAAATAGAGTTCTGAAATGAGTTGCAAGTGCACCACTAGTAAGAACTAGAAATACACACTTAGACTGCTCAGTTTGAGTCTTGTCTTCTGCTTTATTATTGGCTGTGCTCTTACAGTATTTTTACTTGGCCTTGCCTCTGTTTCCTTGTTTGTAAACAGATGGTAATAGCTCGTTAATGATTTTTAAAAAACAAATGACTTGTAACATACTTAGATAGCAGGTACTTCAAAGTATATACTCAATAGAATTGTTAATCATTACCAGTTGTAAATATTTTACATACAAGATAATAATGAGAGTATCAGGAGAGTTTCAGCAAGCCCCAAGTAGAACACAGTATAAGTGTAGAATGCTCAGATTACTATATGCATGTTAATACGATTTTCTTGTTTGAAAAGAGTTTTTCTATCCTTTCCCTCCCTCTGGACAGTGTTTCAACACCTTTCCTTTTCCAACTCTTTTCTGCTCTACTATCTTATTTATTCTTTAGGGATGGGATTTAAAAATTGACTTTCCACAATTACTGTGGTTTTCTAAGCTAGCTTCAGATTTCCAAGGTAATGGAATCTGTAATTGAGTCAGAAGAACAATGATATAGCCTCTGCTCCATATTCATGAGCTCTGTCAAGAATACTTGAAACTATTGTCTGCTGAGATGTTTACTATTGTTTTTTAAAAGTTTGTGGTGACATACAGCCCACAAATAAAGGATTAGAAGAGTCAGGAAACTGGTACCTTTTAGCTCTTAGTGGACATCGTCATCTATATGCCAATTCCAAGTAAAAGCACTTTACAACTATCTAATTATATTAGATTACTTCTCAGTCCCTTTATGTTCATGTCACAGCTTAAAGGTTTGTAATATGTCAGTATACCAGAGAGAAAGACAATTGGGAATGCTCAGTCATTTGTTATTGCCCTGTTTCATTTATTGGTTTTCTTTGCTAATTTTAAATTTATGAACCTCATATAAAACAGCATCTTTCTTCATGAAAGTCAATGTCCATAATGAAGATGAATTAATGTGCATTGCTGATAGACTTGAGACATTAACATTATCACCTATTGTTTTATAGATTTATTTATGAGTAAATGTTAGCACATGGAAGTGGAATAGATTACCTTTATGTTAAAGCATGACTCAAAGACAGAATAATATATTCAGTTCTGGTTTTATCCTTCTTAGCCATGACTTATTTTTTTCCATGCTTCATTCCAATCAGGAAGTAAATTCATTTCTTGGTCCAGAAAGCCTTTAATTGTCAATGTCTAAGGGAATATACTCTACTGGTATTGCTTTATATCAATAGAATTCTAGTTATGCTTGTAACCGCTGTACTTTGATAGCAAACATGATAGCTGAGTGTGCAATTGACCAAGAGGAAATAGGGTTGACTTTGCAAAGTGTTTCACACAGTATCTTTTCCAACCTCCAGGTGAGCACTAAATGCAGAGGCCTGTGGTGGGAGTGCGTCACAAATGCTTTTGATGGAATTCGTACCTGTGACGAGTACGACTCTATATATGCAGAACACCCCTGTAAGTATCCTGTAAACTTTTCTGTTTGCCAGGAAAAGTGTGCTAAGAGACACTGAGCTCAGATATCCATTTGTCTGGTGTATGGTTTAATTTGAAATATTGGCCATTAGAAATGGATATTATTTTAAAATGTGAATTGAAACATATTGTATCATATTTCACCTTTCTCCTGATTTTGTAAATTCCTTTATAGTAAAAGTATTGTCACAAGGGACCTGACACAATACCTTATCCATAGTAGGCTAACAGTAAATATTTCAAGAAATGGAAACTTATCCTTTGGTATTGTGATTTTATCATTAGAATTGACAAGCTGCAAGAATAGCATTCATTGATGTGTTTCAACTATAACTTAGCTAAAGTAGAAAGATTACTACTTTTTTTTCACTTGAAGATTTGCTAAGATAGAGTAGCAGAGGCAGGAAGAATGAGCGAGAGCGAGAGAGAGAGAGAGAGAGAGAGAGAGAGAGAGAGAGCGGTTAAGAGAGATGGAGGACATGGGGTCCTTAGATGAGAATACCAGCACGTGTGAAGAATCATAGCCCCAGTGTTGGAGACAACTCTTTCATCTTTCTCTCTTTTAGCTCTCAATCCTACCTAAATATCAGCAAAGCCATGTGCCTATGGATAAAGCAATCTTTTAAATTAACAATCCATTGTTAATACCCTCAACTTTTCTTCACAGCATTGACTTATTTACTTAGAACTTTGAACCATGCCAAGAAATACCAATACTGCTATTAAAGGAAAGTGCTTTTATGTTTTTCAAAGCCAGTGCCATGCAGCATCAAGAGAAATTAAAAGTGGGTCCTGTGGAATGAGCCTTTCCCTCCAGATATCTATTTCAGTCCAGGAAAAAAAACTCTTAAAAAAACAATCCTTGAAACATTTTCATCTGCTATTTGAGACTTCGGCATCTGAGATAATTTATAAGGCCTTTTAATTAAACTTTTGCTTAGAACTTTCAAAAAATTCCCATTTTCCTCATTATATTCATCTCATTCTACCTACACACACACACACACACACACATACACACACACACACACACATCCATGTACCCATGCACTCATGCATGCACCCACACAGGCACACAGATATCCTGATTTGATGAAAAGCAAAGGAAATATATGCCAGGTTCTCATTCTGTTTTTAAAATGCAATGTGTGGACCAAGCCAGAAGACAAACAGTATTTATTTATTTTCTTATTTATTTATTTATTTATTTATTTATTTATTTATTATTTGTATGTATATGTGTGGGTGTGGGCATGCCCAGGTGCAGTTGTGAAGGTCAGAGAGTCAGTTCTTTCCTTCTTTCTGAGTTCTGAGGTTTGAACTCAGATCTTCTGGCTTGGGAACAGACCTTTGCATCCTGATCCATCTTAGGTCTACATGTTAAGCAGAAGTTAAAGCTTTTAAAATGTAAATACTGGCATACACAGTCATGGAAGAAGAATTAGAACCATTCATTATGGAAGTGAATGTTGATATTTTAATATGCTCCCGTTAAAGCCTAACCTGTACTGTCCGTATTTGTCTGTTGTTCTTACTTATTGTTTTCAATGGTGAAGTACTTACACTTTTATGTAAATATATGCTTGAAGACAATAATAATAAAGGTGTGTTCTAGAAAATAACATCTCTATGTTCTCTTGGTTAGGAGGCTATATACAATGTATAGAGATTTCCCTTCATTTTCTACTACATTCATAAAACCAATGTAGTTAACTTTTTGTGATTTGTCCTGTATACCCAGGGTGTGTGGCCCCTGATAAATATTTGTCCCATGATGCTTCTTTTGTTAAAAGTAGATTGATCCATCCCATGTAAGGATGTTAATTCTGTTCTGGAAGCCAGAACTCAACCCTCAAAAAAAGAAATTCTTCCATAGATTGCATGAGCATTTTGTTTGGAACAGGTCTGCTCTCCTGGAACCAGATTGACCCCAGGGCTTAAATTCTAGAGCTTTATAGAGACCTTCATATGAAACAGAACATGTAAGAATATCTATCTATAAGAAGAGGAAACCAGAGCCAATGTAGATATGCATGAATATCTCATCCTAACGACATTAATGGCTTTGGGTAGGCCAAAATTTTCTCATTAGTAGAAAACCCACATATCTATTGAATTAAAGAAAAATAAAAGTATCTAGCATATAAAGCTAATTCTTCATAATGTTTCTTTTAGGTTTGGGGGGAAAATATAAGTGTACATTTGATTTTTTAGAAATAATGACAATTTTTAAGATAGAAATTCCAAGTTTCGGGATAAATACATGCTCATGTATTGATAACTGTCTTGGTTTTAATTACAGTTGCTGTGAGAAAATGTTCTGAAAAAGCAGTGTAGAGAAGAAAAGCTTTCTTTTGGCTCACAGTTAAAGGGTTCAGCCCAGGATGGCAGGAAAGTCAATGTAACAGGGACACACAATACACTCACCTTTGGGAAGCAGAGAAGGGTGAATGCTTGTGGCCAGTTCACTTCATCATTTTTATATAGGCCATGACTCAAGCTTAGGAAATGGTTCCACACAATTTTAGCATGGGTTTTTCCATCTCAATTAATTTAATTGATGAATGCTTCGCAGGCATGCCTAGAAGCTAAACAGTCTCTTAGAGGTGCGTCTAGGGGCTGTAACCTAGGTGATTCCATATCCTGTCATATGGACAATTAATAGTAACATAATAATAATACATGGACATATAGAGTATATTTACCTGCTGATAAGTTAGGAGGGAATTTCATGCATTAATTTTTTTCTTCTGCAAGTGTATCATATACATCTTCAAATTTTAAACAGGGAAAATTGTTTATATTTCCCATACACATAAACCAGATTTTTATCTCCTCATGGAAAAAAACCACAAAGTCAAGAAGGTCCCAGATTATTATGAAAATTAAATATAATTAGTATCTAATGAAAGAAAGAAATATTTTAATATTGTCTATGATCTAGATGATATCACAGTAGGTCATACTCTATTTGTGATGTAATTTTCTTTCTTTCTAGCATTTTAGATCAAATTATGGTCTCCAGCATGCCTCTGAGAATGCTGTCTAGTGTTCTGCCCCTGAGCCCTATTCCCCAATCCTTCTTGTATAGAACTCTGTGTAACTGCCACTCAGAGTTTTGATTTCACAACTCCAGTTGCTTTATGATAGTTTTAAATTTCATGAGAAATTATAGGCACCCATATTGAAGGTTATACAGATATAAATTCTGAATTCTATGTGTGGCCTTATGTTGTTGTGTCTGATCATGTATACTGTGATGGTTCTGTGGGAGTTAACCTGTTTGTTCCTCACCCCCCCCTCCCAATCCTCCTCCCCCTCCTCCTGCCTCTTCTCCTCCCTGACCCCTGCTCTGACTCCATGGTCTTATAGTGAAGTTGGTGTTGACCCGAGCACTGATGATCACAGCTGACATTCTAGCTGGCTTTGGATTCATCACCCTCCTCCTTGGACTTGACTGTGTGAAATTCCTACCTGATGAGCCACACATTAAAGTCCGCCTCTGCTTTGTTGCAGGGACCACATTACTCATAGCAGGTACTGGTCTTGGTTTATTTTATTCAATAACCCCAAGTTCCTGATCACCCTTGGGTTGTGCCATACAAAGTTATCATTTTTCCTCATGTAAGACAGTCTATCCATATCTTGTCTTCTCACAGTGTACAGCTCTTATACATACCTGTGAGTTCATTTAACAAACAATATATAATTTTTTAAAAGATCTTGAAGACCACTGAATACTCTTTTTATAAATCAATAAACAAAACTTTAAATTACAGAAGAAAATCCTTGTGGGTGTTACAGAAACAGTGATCAAATTAAGTGGCTTAAAGCTAACTAAAGGCTGAAACCATTATCTACAATTAGTCTGCCAGACACAGAGTTTTAAAGCATGCATTTTGTTTTATAGTTTTTTAAAAAAGCATTTTTTCCAAATTAGTTGGTAAGTGTAATAATGATATAGAATGGAATGGTAACTTATACCTTTTTAATAGTTACATGTTTGAATAGCTTAGATGAACAATTAGACTTATAAATCCAAATAATGTTCAAAATAGGTATTACCAACTTTCCAGGAGTTGCAAATATGCATCTCCACACCCCGAAAGGGTGTTTTTCAAAACATACTCTCAACATATTTTATCGTCTCCCAGTTACCACTTTTCTCTTTTAGATCTGGCCTATGTTATACAATTTGCATTTAAAATAGTGGAACCAATTTGTCATCATTTCAAGTGAGGTAATCATCAGAGAGCTAAGCTGTGGGCTTCAGTCAAAATGAAAAAGGAATGTCACTTCTTGGCCCATTCAGACATGGTGTGGACCATGGTACAATGATTGTTAGAAAAGACAAAGTTTTTACATGGGATTTATCCCCCTCCCCCACCCAATACACTTAATTGCACCATATTAGACACAATTTACATGTAGATATTTACTGTACTAATAGGATAATCCATTTTATGTGTGAATATTGACTGTATGTCTAAGGCAGCATTATCACAGTCAGGGTTACTATTGTTATAATGAAACACCATGACCAAAAACAAGTTGGAGAGGAAAGGGTTTATTCGGCTTACATTTCCATCTCATAATCCATCACTGAAGGACTTCAGGACAGGAGCTCAAACAGGGCAGGGGGCTGAGTCAGGAGCTGATGCAGTGACTTGTTCATAATGGCTTGCTTAGTCTGTTTTCTTAGAGAACTCTGGACCACCAGCCCAGAGACAGCACCCCCACAATGGGCTGGCTCTCTCTGTATCAATCACTAACTAAGAAAATGCCCCCAATGGAGGAGTTAGGGGAAGGACTGAAAGAGATGAAGGGTTTGTAATCCCACAGGAAGAACAACAATATCAACCAACCAGAATCCCCAGAGCTCCCAGGGATCAAACCACCAATCAAAGAGTACACATGGAGGGATCCATGGCTCCAGGTGCATATGTAGCAGAGGATTGCCCTATATGGCATCAATGGGAATGGAGGTTCTTGGTTCTGTGGAGGCTTGATGCTCCAGCGTAGGAAGATGCTAGGGCAATGAGGCAGGAATGGGTGGGAGGGTGGGTGGGGGAGCACTGTCATAGAAACAGGGGGAGGAAGGATGGGATAGGAGTTTGCCGAGGGGAACTTGGGAGGGGGATAACATTTGAAATGCAAATAAATAAAATAATCAATAAAAAAGAAAAAAAAAAAGAAAAGAAAAAAAGAAAATGTCCCACAGCCAGATCTTATGGAGGCATGTTCTCATTTATGGTTCCTACTTTCATATGACTCTAGTTTCTCTAAAGTTGACATAAAACTATTCAGCATGGCGCCATTACATGTTGGTATTGATTTTGTATCTGGAACAACATAGTATACATATGAGTGTTAACTGTGTATTTGGGACAACTTCATTGCATGTGGCTATTGGCTGTTTATCTGAGGCAGCACCATTTATATGAAGGTATCTGGAATAGCTTCAGTTGCAGGTCATGGGAACACAGAATATTTAAACATCATGTACTTTCGTTTAAAAATTAATGTAGAAAGCCCAGTCCATGGTGGCACATACCTTTAATCTCATCAATCAGGAGGTAGGTGGATCGTGCCAACCTAATCTAGATAGTAAATTCCAGGACAGCCAGTGCTATATAAAGAAACCCTATCTCAAAAACAAAACAAAACAAACAAAAACAAAAACAAAAACAAAAAAACAACCCTCCCCCAAACTTAAACTAAGAAGAAAATTAAGGTAGAATGGGGGGAAAAAGTTCTGTTATTCATGTTTCCAAGTTTCCTCTGTTTTCAAATTTGCTTAAATATTTTCTTTTATGAAATGGTCATGAGCCACACACGACATTCTGTTGAGGGAGACGTCATATATATGATGGGAGCCTCATGAGATCCTAATGGGGCTGATCATTTCTTTTACCCCTAGAGGCAGTAACTGTCATCATTATAGCACATGGTACTACTCACATATTCATGCTAATGTTGACCAAGATGAACACACACAACTTCAGTACATGCTACTCAGTGATGGTAATGGATGGTATGTTACAAAAGAGTACAGTTAATATAATATTTTATCATTATTTTAGAGTGTACTCAATTCACTTTAAAAAGGGTGTCCTCTGTAAAGCATTGTACTATTACAGCTGACTCATATTGCTTATGGTGATGCATTTCTTCACTGCACTGTTTTTCCTCTTGATATTGACCTAAATTTCATATTGTCTTGATCACTATGGCCTTGGGAGAAATGAGCCGTGATATTTCTGTATATGTGTATGCCATGTAGCTCAGGTGTACAGCATGTCAAACACAAAAATTTCTCTGTTAAGTGATATATGGCTGTACGAAAATAACTTTGGAAAGATGGGAAAGTTGTATAGAGATATATCATAGTGATCATTTAGAGTCGCACAAACAGATGAGCACTGGGTTATTTCATCTCGGTACTTTGTTTTGTGGAGAGAGAAGCTGAAAGGCAATGAGAGAAGCTGTCCAAACTTCTATTGTCCGTGAATCACCAGAGCAGTATTACTGCTTTATCTGGCACCATGCATCTTGAACAGAAAGTAGATCCTTGTGATTTAAACTTAGAGAATGCTCTGTGTCATTCCTGAACCCCTTGTATTTTTCAGGTACACCAGGAATCATTGGTTCTGTATGGTATGCTGTGGATGTTTATGTCGAACGTTCCTCTCTGATTATACACAATATATTTCTTGGGATCCAATATAAATTTGGTTGGTCCTGCTGGCTTGGAATGGCTGGGTCTTTGGGTTGCTTTTTGGCAGGAGCTCTCCTCACCTGCTGTTTGTACCTCTTCAAAGGTAAGAACAAAGCAGAGGACAGGTCCCTCTTTCACAGTCATCTTTCCCAATCCAAAGGAAATATGTCTCATCAGACCAAATAGCTCTGACACCTTTTGCATTTTCAGTTGTTCAAAGAAAACTAAATTGTGGTACTCAGGGTTGATTTCTCAGTAACAGATATTAGTGGGAAAGAAAAGCCAGAGTTGCGTCTTTGTCCAGTATTCCAACATGCACTAGTAGTTTATGTACAGTGATCATTGCCGTGCATCTAATGTCACTAATTCAACTAAACTTATGTTTAGGGTTAAATGGACAACTTGGCTGAGAGCCAGTCAATAATTGTTTGTAAAGAGTGTAATGTATGGTATTAGTTTTCTAAAAATCTACCTAAAATACCAAGATCTCTTCATAATAAAACAAAGGAAATTATTCACCACATTTTCAATATAAAGATAATTTTCAGGTTGAAATACTCAGAACTTCATCTGAGATTTAAGAATCTTACATGATTCCAACAGAGACTCCTGTGGTGTGTGTGTGTGTGTGTGTGTGTGTGTGTGTGTTGTGTGAAAAGTGTGTATGTGCATGTGTGTGACTGTGTGTGCATGTGTGCATGTCTTTGTGTGTGTAAATGTGTATATCCATTTGCATGTATTTGTACGCATATATATATATATGTGCATGCATGTGAGCGTGTGTATGTATCTGTGTAAAAAGAGAGTATGTATGTGCATGTGTATGAGAGCATGTCTTTGTGTGTGTGAATGTGTGTTTATGTATATGTATGTGTGTGTGTGTATGTGTGTGCATGTGGGCATTTGTATGTGTGTGTGCACATGCACAAACATGTCTGTGTGCATTGATGCATGCATATCCTTGTCTGTTTTAGAGAAGAACATATAAAATGACTATGTTTTCATTTTTGAAAGTTAACTGGGTTATATGTATTTTCATTTTTCTGCATTTAACTCTTTTGAACAGACATTGGGCCTGAAAGAAACTACCCTTATGCCATGAGGAAGCCCTATTCAATGGCAGGTGTGTCCATGGCCAAATCCTACAAGGCCCCTCGGACAGAGACAGCCAAAATGTATGCTGTGGACACCAGAGTGTGAAATCTGCCAAATATTAATCTGTGTTCCTGTGTTGTTTAATTACTCAATCAATGTGTTCAAGTTAATAAAATAAATGATCAACTTTGGAGTATTTATTTACATTTCTGATTCGAATTAATTAATTGCTGGTTCAATCAAAATGTTTGATTCGGCTGTCTCATCTCCCATAACTCTCTACTGCCCCCCCCAACAGTCTCCTTTTATTTTAAGTTGACACTGATAAAATGTAGAAATATGTTTCAGGTGTCTTTATTGCTGTTGGAGATTATAGCATAGTAATATTAAAGTGAAGTGATGCTTCTGAAACACAAAGCAATTTTTAAGCAAGTCCAAGGTCCTAATTTTGAAAGGATAGAGCTGCTTTTAGCTCTCCCTAACTCAAAGTACAATTTTTATTCTCTCAGGTCACCAATAACTTGAAAGAAGGATATTGTTCTAAATTTAAACTTGTATATCAGAATCTAACACACTCAAATATTATTAAAATGGAAAAAGAAAATATCAGCCCCATGTACTTGCTTGCAGTGGAAGCTGCTAATAGGAACTTCCCCTTCACACTCTAAATGTCAATGGCGAATGCTAAATTAACGTTTGAGTCAAGGGTAATTTCTCCTCACTAATGCAAGAGATCAGAGTACTATTTTCGTAGCACCCAAAATCTGCCTATACACTGACAAATTCCCATTCTATCATATAATAACTGGACCAGGGCGTCACTCACATGTGGATTGAAAGTCCAAATTGTATCACATTAGAATTTACCTGTGAAGATGCCCACACATCTCCAGATGCTCAAATCTAGCTGCTTTATATCCAGTATGTTACAAAACAATGATTGATTCCAGTATACTAGAGTTGATCCTCAAATCTACTAAAGAAATTTCTCATTAAAAATATGCAGTCTGTTTTTAGAAAAACAAAGAAGAATATAAACACATAAAGGAACCAGTGATCTTCAATATTCTAATTCGTTGAATTCTTTGAAAAGCTAGGAAATTTCATCTCAAATTACTTGATTTCTTCTAATTCAAACAGATACTCTTGTACTACCCTAAAAATATAGAACAAACAAAAATTTAGTTCCTTGGGAGGTGGGGGAAAGGAAAAGAAGTTCTGAATTTCTGGACCCCTACCCCAAAGTTGTGCTTCTAACTCTTTAAGGGCAATGTAAACATGAAGAGATGAAACCTACTCTGTGATGAACTTATGTAGATGCCACTGGGGGGTCCTCTTAATAATATCTTCTGGAGAGGTTCTAATCTATTCTCACTACTAAGAATAGCTGGATCCTCCTGAGGCATTGCATGAATATCATTAATGGGTGGTTGACAATTAAAACCCTAGATTACATATAGTACCCACATGGATATTCTATGCATTTCAAAACATTTTGTGCCTTTTTGCTCAAACGTTCTTTTTAATTTTGAGTGTTAGTTGTGTGTAGGGGGTATGCCTGTTTGTACATATAATAGTAGTTTTCTAAAATGTTGGTGCCAACTTCAGTTCCATAGAGGTATGAGAACTCAAGGTGCTACACATCTGTATAATCAGAGGCCAGAGTAAGATGTCAGTTGGAATAGTGTTTATTCTCAACTTGACACAATTTGAAATCCTCTGGAAAGAAAGTCTCAAAGAGGGATGGTGTAAATCAAGTTGGCCAGTGTAGGACCGTGAAAGGCAGCCTGGTTTCTGGTAGGGCTAAGTTTAAAACACCAGAGACCCAGTAGTGAGTACCCAGCAGGGGATAACCATACAAGGGACAGTAGGCATTTTGCCTTGCACCTGGGTCCCAGGCTCCTGACACAAGGCCACAGCCCTCCATAGGTATGTGACCATCAGCCACGTAGCCCTAAACTCCTCCACAGGAAGAGGTGTGGTCATGTAGCCTCAAGACATTCCCTTTTTAATGAGATACCTAGAGGCTTAGCCAATAAACTCCCCTTCCCAGCCACTCCTCCCTGCAAAAGGTATTTTAACCTCAGGTCCGCCCTGAGAAAGGGCGTTATGGTTTTACTCATTACCACTCTCCGCTATGACAATAAATGCCCTAGAACCATGAGCTGTCTCTCTTCATTGGGATCCACCATGGGGAATGATGGAACAGGCCTTCGTCTAAAGAGCCACATCTAGGCTCCCACAGAAGGCCTCTCAGTGCTCCCAGCCACTGTCTCTACCAAAGAAACCCATCTAGCCACTGCTGACAAACCAAAGACTCGTCCCTCGTGGGACCCAGTCTGGCTCCTCCTCGCCTTTCCCCCTTGGTCTTGGCTAGATCCAGCCTAGGGGGCCCCACTCCATTCTCAGCTCTTCCGCAGCATCCAGCAGCACCTGGGATGCCCAAGAGCCTGAGAACCAGATGGAGCTGGCTCCGTGCAGTCCTTGGGACCACAAGTCTTGCTCCCCCACCCACAGCGGCTTGTCACAGTCCAACACCTGCCTGGTGGTGCCATAGGGTGAGCTCTGTTAAACTTCCTGCGTCTTGCTTCTCCCAGAGGCCCAAGCCCTAGGGCAGATGTGGGACACTCAGCACCGTAACCCAGCAGGCCAGTAAGCAAGTTGTGGTTATGTTGACTCTATTGATTGAGATGGAAAGACCACTCAATGTGGGTGACTTCATTCCTTCAGTTGAGGTTGCAAACTGAGCTCAAGCATACATGCACTAATTGATTGGCTTCTGTTCTTGACTAGGGGTGTCATGTGACCAGTTACTCCATGATCCTCAGCCTTTATTTCCCTACAGTAATGCACAGCAAACTCAAATTTGGAGCCAGATAAACCTTCTAACAAACTCTTTTGTCAGGATGCTTTATCACACCAACAGAAAATGAAGCTAAGATATCAGGTGTTCTTTGTCAATCTTATTGCATTGGAACAGGGTCTCTTGCTGAACTTGAACCTGGAAACCAGCAAATCACATTAATCCTTCCATCACCACCTCACACTATAACCCTCCCACACCAATGATGCAAGTTTGTGCTACCACACCCAACCTTTTACTTGGGTGTTGGGAACTCAAAGTCAAGTCCTCATGTTTGAGTAGCAGGTGCTCTTAGTCACTGAGCAGTCAGCCTCTCAGGCCTTCAATCTTGTTATATTTTTAAATTTAATTTTTTCACAGTATCTATTGTGCTTTATAAAGATAGTATAACAAGTATTTTACAATTCTTCTGAGGAAAGACCTGGAAATTAAATAGTTCTCTAGATTATGTACAGTTTTGAATTTTAAGGATTTCATTTGTATGAGACTATTTCAGAGACTGGTCATAAATCAAGTGCATAATTATTTTGAATTTTTTATTAATTAAATTAGTTAATTAGTTAATTCTATGGCATAAAAGTAATAATCTGAATTTTGGATTTTGAAAGTTATTTGAAATATTTATTCTTAATATATTATATTTAATAAAACATCACAAAACTAAGCATAAAATATTTTTTTGTAGCCGGGCAGTGGTGGTGCATGCCTTTAATCCCAGCACTTGGGAGGCAGAGGCAGGTGGATTTCTGAGTTCGAGGCCTGCCTGGTCTACAGAATGAGTTCCAGGACAGCCAGGGCTACACAGAGAAACCCTGTCTCTCTCTCTCTCTCTCTCTCTCTCTCTCTATATATATATATATATATATATATATATATATATATATATATTCATATAGTTATATAATCAAAACAAATATTAAATAGTTAAGGATTAGTGTGACAGAGTGGCTGCTCAAAATGCCAAGAAAGAAGAGGACAACATAAGTCTATGTATACACACACAATGCTTACAGCTCAGGCATGAAAACAGCCAAGAAGAGGCTGAATTCTACTATTCAGTTGTGGGTGCACATCACAACAGAAAGAATGGGACAAAACTCTGCAATGTTTTTCACCTCTCCTGCTACACACATTCAAACTCACTTTTGCCATTATACACTTATATATGAATTACAGAAAGATGTAAACTACAAAAATATTAAGAGTACATTCTATTTAAATACTATGTTGGAATTATTTTCATTATAACCAAATAACTGGGAAAAGCACAATAGGAGGAGCATTGTTTATTTTGGTGTCGCTCCATGTTTAAAAGTGTCAGTCGAGCATCACAGGGAAAGCATGTCAGAGCAGGGAGTCTTCATCCTGACCAGGAAGCAAACAGGAGAAGGAAGGATCCAGGACAAGATATAGATGCCAAGGACACATCCCCAAGGACACATTCTCAGGGGCATGCCCCAGGTGACCTTCCAACAACTCACCATCCAAATTGGGACACTTTGACCAGAAAAGTGAAGGTTGCTTATACTTATGTGAGAATGACATGAGGGACGCAGGAAAGTTTGTTCCTCCAGCAGCTGGAAGGAGTGATGTGTACAGGGTTACAGTACTATCCATTTTAAAATATCACTGGGGACACAGAGGTTTCTTTTCTTTAATTGAGTCTATTTGAATTATTTTACTTTTTAGATTATTCTTTGGTTAGTAGGGGCTTCATGGACTGCCTCATAGTTTTCTATTTATATTCTTGTTATTGATATTTCAATAATGTTAATATTGAATCACATATATAAAAGAATATGGGCAGATAATCACAGTGTGAGTTTTCCTGAGTAGTCAGGATGATGCTATTTTAGTCACTCTCTTGTCGCAGTGACAGAATATCTGAAAACATCTATGAGCTGGAGGGGTTTTATTTTGACTTTTGGGTTCAGTCCATCCTTGTGTTGGAAGCTTCCTGGGGCTGAGTAGCTCAGGACAGGGTAGACAGACATAGGGGGCAGTGCAATATCTACCTTTGTCCTTTCTCACCCATAGAGTAAGCTTGCCCAGATTTAGGGCAGTGTTTCCCTCCCAGTGAATCCTCTGAGATAGAACATCCTCATAGGCGTACCCAGAGATGGGTCACATGAACACCCTCATAGGCATACCCAGAGATGGGCCACATGATGTCCTTGGTGCTTCTCAGTCTGGTCCAGTTTTCAACCAAGATAAACCATCAAGCACCCAAAAAGAGGCAATTACTCAACAAGAGGTTCTGACTCGCTCCTTCAGCCATTACCCTCTTCATTCCTGGTAACAATTAACCTGTTTCAGATTAGTTTTATCAGTTTTTGAATAACTGTCTGTTTATCACTCCTGTCTGGCCTCTTTCCCTCAGTATCATATTGTGAGGTTTAAAACAAATCCACATGGTTGCACGTAGCTATGTAGCTAATGTAGTTGTTAGTTTTATAATTGTACATTGCTGCATGAATGCACTCACGAACTTCACTCAGCAGCGATAGATATTTGATGTGCTTCCAATATTTTCCTCTCACAAATGTTGTTTGCCATGAGCACTCCTGAATGTGTTTTTGGCAGATGTCTTCATTCACTTTTCTTGGAAACATACCTGGGAGTAAGGCTGCTCTATCACAGGTATGTGTATCCTCATCTATAACAGGTAAAGTAGTTTTCTAAAGTACTGGTACCAATCTCAGTTTCACAATGTATGAGAATTCTAGTTGCTACACATCTGTATGAACACCACCACTGTTATCTCTTCCTAAAGCAATTCTAGTGATGATATAATGCCACTGAAAAACAAAATTAACATTATATTTAATTTTTGTCTTCATAGTGGGTAGTGGACTATTGTTTGTCTACTTTGTAAATTTATTGGTCACTTGGATATCATATCAATGAATTTACTATTTAATATATTTACAGGTTTTTCTGTTGTGTTTCTGGGTTTTATTTCTTATTGAATTTTGGGTAGTTATCACTTATTTTTTGACATAAGGCTGTAAACATGGATATAAACAATAAACAGATTGCAGATTTTTAACTCTATGAATAGTGCTAATGAATGTAATTATTTTAACATAATCCAAATCTTTATACTTCTTTAGTAGTTATTGATATTTTGTGTTCTACTTAGTTATTCTTGTTTTTCTGAGGCTACCCCCCTCTGTTTTTTGATAGTCTATCTTAATAATTTTTTACATTTTATTTAATCAAACTGTAATATGTATACAAAAGTGTATAAATCTGAAGTTCATTAAATACTACTTTTAATAAGCCTAACATATATAATTAGCTTTGATATAAAAACAATAATAGAGTAAAACTCCTGACTTATTATTTATATCTATTCTGCATAAATACTCTGTAAGGTGGTTAACAACTGACTCATATTTGAAAATCATGTTAAGTAGTTGAGAGAAGATAATTTCCATAAAATTACATTATGCTATGCAACTGTACAATTTTCTTCTTATATTCATTGCCTTTAATTTCCTTGTTTATAGATTTATGAACATTACATTTTTCAAATAATCTGAATTACAATGTAATGATGTCATATATTTCAGCTAAACATATTATTTAAAAAAGGTGATTATTGACTACAAATATATACATGCAAATGTGCATCCACACCTGTGTTACTTATTTATATTAATGTTTTATGGAGTGTTAAGACTACTTTGAAGACAATTTCTTTAGTGACCAGTGTTAATGCCTTGATAATTTGCATTAGAGAAATTTTTCATACATCATAGGGTTGACATTTTATATTGTTTGAAAACACAGCTGTTTGATTTTTAAATTATCATTGCTGTTATTCGTATTAGAGGAGGAAGCATGCGATGCCACATATATGAAGGTCAGGAGACATCCTCATAAAATCAGTTTTATTCTCCCAATTTTATGTGGGTTCTGGGGTCGAACTCAGATTGTCATCTTGCCAGTCCTGTTTCTATTTAAGTATAGTATAAATCTCAACCGTGTAGTCTTCTTAACACTCAAGTATTTTGCATGATTTCAACAAGAGTACATTTTAATCAAGTTATTTAAAGAAGAAAATGGGTGGTTAGGTGGAGGTTTGAATGATTATAGCCCCCATAAGCTTCTATATTTGAATGTGTAATCACCAGGGAGTGGCACTACTTTGGAAGGATTAGAAGTTTGCCCTTGTTGGAGGAGGTGTGTCATTGGGGGTGGGCTTTGAAGTTTCAAAGCCCACAGTAGACCTAGTGCTGCTCTCTCTGTTTATGGATCATGATGTAATTCTCAGCTTACTGTTCATGTCCCAATATGCCCCCACCAAGATGTAAATGAACTAACCCTTAAAAACTGCAAGTAAGCCCCAATTAAATTCTTTCTTTTTCTCAATATTTCCCCCTCTTAGTATTTGTTCACACTTCTAAGAAGCACTGAAGCATCCACATTTTGATCTTCCTTCTTCTTAGACTTCATATGGTCTGTGAATTGAATCTTCGGTATTCCAAACTTTTGGGCTAATATCCTCTTATGAGTGAGTACATATCATGTTTGTTCTTTTGTGACTGAATTACCTCACTCAGGATGATATTTTCAAGTTCCATCCATTTGCCTAAGAATTTCATGAAGGCATTGTTTTTAATAGTTGAGTAGTATTCCATTGCGTAAATGTACCACATTTTCTGTATCCATTCCTCTGTTGAGGGACATCTGGGTTGTTTCCAGCTTTTGGATATTATTAATATGGCTGTTATGAACATAGTAGAGTAATGTGTCCTTATTACATGTTGGAGCGTCTGAGTATATGCCTAGGAGTGATATAGCTGGATCCTCAGGGTGTACTCTGTCTAATTTTCTGAGGATTCGCCAAACTGATTTCCAGAGTGGTTGTACCATCTTACAATCCCACCAGCAATGGAAGAGTGTTCTTCTTTGTCCACATCCTGACCAGCATCTTCTGTCACCTGAGGTTTTGATCTTAGCCATTCTGACTGGTGTGAAGTGGAAGGAAAGGCCATCCAGAGACTGTCACACCTGGGGATACATCCCATATATAGCCACCAAGCCCAGATGTTCTTGTGGATTCTGGGAAGTGCTTGCTGATGGAAGTGTGATAAGCTGCCTCGAGAGAGGCTCAGGCAGAACCTGACAAATAAAGAGGCAGATGCTCAAAGCCAACATGGGATCCTGGATGGAGGAGTTAGAGAAGGGACTGAAGGAGCTGAGGAGGTTTGCAGTCCCATGGAGGGAGCAACAGTATCAACTGGCCAGATCCTCTGGAGCTCCTGGAGACCAGACCACCAACCAAAGAATACACATGGAGAGACCCATGGTGTTGGCCACATATGTGGCAGAGGAGAGCCTTTTTGGCCATCAGTGGGAGAAGAGGCCCTTGGACCTGAGAGTGTTAGATGTCCCAGTGTAGGGGAATGCTAGGGAGGGAAGATGGAAGTGTGTGGGTGGGTGGGTGAGCACCCTCATAGAGGCAGGGGGAGGGGGAATGGAATAGGGGGTTTCCAAAGGGGAAACATTTTAAATGTAAATAAAGTAAATATCCAAAAAAAAAAAAAAATCTTTCTTTTTAAATAGTTGCCTAGGGGCCTAGGACATGGTGTCTCTTCACAGCAATAGAACAGTGACAAGGACAGGTTCCATAGATGAGAGTGTGAATTCTCAAATTACCTTAACCTCTCAGCTTACAAAATGGAAAAAATAAGACTATAGAAATATATAAAAAGGAAGGCACAGTTATTATAAAACTCTTCTAATAAAAATGTAAAAGATAAGGAGCATGTGATGTGGTTATTATGTGTTGTGAGATAGCCTACCATCATGGAATCTACTGTATTAAATATTTATAGCACCTTCACATGGCCCTTACTTAGGAAAGAAGTGATCTTTGAAGCAGGAACAAGCATTAGCATTCTCTTCACCAAAATAAATAAATAAATAAATAACCACAAACACTTAATATACATATTAATAGCATAAATAATAATAGCCAGAAACAGAACTTTTTGCCACACTTGAAAAACATAGAAGAAAAAAAATATTGGAAAAGAATCTAGCTTGATGACTTAGAAGTATAAAATAGTATCAATACAATAGTGAACAGAGGTTTGAGGTTGTCTTATTTAATGCCCTGATTTTATAAATGTGCTCTCTTGATATTTTTACAATATGATAAAATAATATACAAGATTTAAAAGTCAATAATATTATATACAATAATACTGTGTCTAAATGTATATGAGTCTGAACATTATTAATGAGCTACATCAATCTTTTGGCTAGATTGCAGATACATTATGATCAATTGGGAAAATCAAGATGTCTTCCTGAATTCTCCTTCCTTGTCATTTAAAAAACATGTTATAATTCTGGTTTGAATATGCTTGGCCCAGGAAGTGGCATTATTGGGAGGTGTGTCCATGTTAGAGAAAGTGTGTCACTATGTGAGTGGGCTTTAAGACCCTCATGCTAGCTTCCTGGAAGCCAGTCTGCTTTTGGCTTCCTTTGGATGAAGATATAGAATGCTTAGCTTCTTCTCCAGTGCTATACCTGCCTGGACGCTGCCATCCTCCAACCTTAATAATAATGGACTGAATCTCTGAAAACAGTAAACCAGCCCCAATTAAATGTTGTACTTTATAAGCGGTGACTTGGTCATGGTGTCTGTTCACAGCAGTAAAAACCCCAAAGCCCAGCATCAGTGACAGACTTCTACAAAGCCATACCTACTCCAAATAATACCACTGCCTATGAGGCTGTGGGGAGCATTTCATTCAAACGGCCAGATGTTTTTCCTGTTTTTATTTCTACTCTTTGCTCTGTGTTCAGTTTTAAAACATGGATCACTGAACTCTCAAAACCTGACATGTATGGCCATAATGTTTGAAATATATTCAGGTCATGAGATGTTTGAATTTTATATTCAGCTATTTGTTTCTTTGTGGATTTGAAAGAACTGCCAGGGTTGTTGTTGTTGTTGTTTGTTTGTTTTATGATGTGACTTAGAATTTATCTTAAAAGGTATTAAAAATTGAAATGTATAAAGATGTCAGTTTGCTTGTGAGCAAATTTTGAATGTTTATTGGGTTAATTCATATTATTCTTATGATAAAATAAACTTTCTATAAAAAGTGAAAGAGTTTATTAGTTTCCATTGCTCGTATAAAGAGTTATAAGTTAAGATTAGTATTTGTGCTGAAATTCAATGCATAACAATTATTAAGAGCCAAGAAGTAAAGAAAAAGCCAAGAAAATAAAAATATTTATTTGGTCACTTAAACCAATCTCAGAAAGCATTTCATATCACACATAAATATGTCCCTCTCTTGTAAGGAGTTAATAACATAGCTAGAACATCATTGTCCCAGTTAATAATGGTAACATTGAACATTCCCTTACATGCATTAGTTTTCCCAAGTTTTTGTTCTAATCTAGGTATCTGAAAAGTACCCTTGTCATCGTATAGAGAAGTCAAATATCTAACATGGCCCATTCTTTGGAATTGATAGGATTCAAACAATACATTGTAACTTTAATCTTTGTGATTTAACTGAACTGAGACACAGTTAGCCAACCTAATGAATACAGTGGAAAGTGAACTTTGCTGAAAATTGTCACAAAATAAGTGAGGGAAACTAGGGATCTATGTAGAAGAGGATGCAGAAAGAGTGTCAGAGCCAGAGGTGGTTGTGCAGGAAACAGCTTCATCCAGACATAGCATGACTGATGCACACATGAACTCACAGAGACCATGGCTGCATGTATAAGACCTGGATAGGGTCAAACCAGTCAGAAGCCCAGCATAACAAAGAGGAGATTGTCCCAAAGTCTCACTCTTAACAAAACAGTTATTTGCGATTACAAACTTCTGTGAAAGAGAAACTCACCAATGGAGTGACACTGCAGGCAGAGAACCATGCTCCAGCAGGCACCATGCTCAGGTATTGTTGGCCAACACAAAATTGACTCTGTTTTGTTTTGTTTTGTTTTGTTTTTAATTATGCTTTTATTTTGTTTTGATATTTTTGTCTCACTGTTTTTTGTTTCTTTGCTTGCTTGCTTGCATTTCTTTATCTTTTCTTTTTTCTTTGGAGATAGATGGATGGATAGATGGATAGATGGATAGATGGATAGATGGATAGATAGATGGATAGATGGTTAGAGGCAGAGGCAGAGGCAGAGGCAGAGGCAGAGGCAGAGGCAGAGGCAGA
>JADRCH010000065.1:9120566-9175927 GCA_019843965.1 Rhynchomys soricoides | reverse complement strand
GCAGAGGCAGAGGCAGAGGCAGAGGCAGAGGCAGAGGCAGAGGCAGAAGCAGAGGTAAAGATATATCTTCTAGTATAATCAACTGAAGTCTTACACATTTAGAACTGCCCTAAAGTTTACACACAGTATCCAGACTTACCCTAATCAGCGACCATCTATTGTTAATCTCGAATGTCTGTGAATGGCTGTCCGTCCCTTCAGCAGATCACCAAGGTATTACTTTCATCTGCATATTCTCCTTAAAGCAACAAACTGCTACTCTAGTGATGTCCAATTTCTGCACTAGAGAGTTTGGCACTGAACTCCTAACCCAGGTTGCTTCATATCACACTAGTATATTTTGTTATCAATTACAGATGACAATCACCACACAGACACCAGGTAAGCACAGTTGTCCATTACTTATTTTGAACCAAACACTGAACTTCCCTAGATTTGTCTCTCAAGATCTTAAAATGGGGCACACTAACAACAGACCTAAATGGAGATGGCAATTAGTATTAGCTAAGACTTTGAACATCATAAATTTATCTGGAAATGCATGCTTATTTTCCTACCTATCAGCACCACTATTTATTCAATATAAGTAGATATTATGACAGAAGATAAAAGTAAATGACTTTTCTTTTTGTAGTCTCTAAATAGATTTTCAGAGTAAGACCTTCCCAACAAATGCAAACAAAACAAAACAAAACAAACAAACAAAAAACCCAAGCAATCTACATGCATTGATGAGTTTAGTCATCCTGAGCATTGTGATTCTTTATTGATACTTCAAGACCTGTCATCTTTACTGATGGGCAATGGTTCTGTTATAAGTAATCATGGCCCCCTGTCCTAATGGGTAAGGGCAAGAACTATTTTCTGAATTCACAAATAAATAAATACCTTGTGTTTATTATGAAACCAACCTATTTTGTAAAGGGAAACTATTTTATTACATGTTCTTAGAATTTCTGTTAGTGAAATCTTATTAAAAATGATATTATATTACCAAGACATAACATAGAAAAGTGTAAATGCCAGTATAGAGTTATTTTATATATAACCACAGAGCAAAATTAAATTCCAAGTGAAAGTTTGTCTTGTAACATGCATTCTATTTCCTTTTTTGGTTCCTACCTAGAAAACAAAATCTCTACCAAGACTAGGATCTCACCGCAGCACGTTTTTCATTGTTTCTTTTGTTCTTATGCAATTCCAAAGGATTCCACAGTTTGCTTTAATGTGATATTCGAGGCGAGTTTCATTTCTCAGCCCACACAAATGTTATCCAGGTCGATCAGGTCTCTATTTTATTTCCGTGAAAAATATTGAATTTTAAGGTTGCCTTTTACAAAATGTTGCACTTCTAACACAAAGGACAAAAACATGAAATTACAAAACAGGAAAGGAAGAGAGTATGTAGTCAAGTAAAGGAGGAATGAATAGACCCATAGTTTCATGCGGTGGTTATTATACCACATGGGTAGCATACCTAGTGGTTAGCTAGCCTAGGCTGGAAGCTCACATTCTGGATCTGGATGAGACTATTTAGAATTCTCTACTCTCTTGGCTCGCAAACATCTACCCATGCTCATTTTCAGTTTGATATTATTCAATGTATCAAATACCTTATTAAACCTGAGCTCCATTATTACTCCATTCTTTGCAAGTCTTAACTTTATTGTTGATTCATTTTGCCTAGACTTGTTAAAAGTTCGATATCACAGCAGAATGAATGAAAATCTTAACCTAACTTCAAACTTAAGCCATAAATTAAATCCAGCTAGTTGGCTGCAGGTTGCATGCACAAGTTTTCGCCCTCTGGTGGATGCTTAGGGAACGAGCTAAACCCTTGAAGCAGAGAAAAACTAAACCATTCATTCCTTAACATGGGAAGAAAAGCTAAAAATATTAATTCTATTCTAATTAAAATCTGAGGCATACAGCTGAAATGGAAATTTTAAGAAGGCATCAAGCAATCAAAATATAGAAATAGATTCTAAAGACAAGAGAAGTGCAGTGGGCTTTTCTATTTGAATGCCTATTTCAAGTGTGATGATAACCATGGGACCTAAATCAATATTATCATTTAAACCGACACTGCTTTTCTATGGCTCATAAAAAATATCCACCTGGAAGTTAGAATAATTTCCACTAACCAAGTTTTGTTCAAAGGAGGAACTTCCTGCAAATCTCATTTTTATGATTAAACGCAAGTGATAACATTCATTGCTGATCTATTCAGAGAAAACTTGAGGCAGACATCTGGTATCTTATACATCAAATGAAAGTGCTCTCCAGTATTTGTTGAGAGATCCTTTCTGGAAAAAAAGAACAAAACAAAAAACAAAAAACAAAAAACAAAAAAACAAAATAAACAAACAAAACAAAACAAACTTATAGGAAAATAACCATTTTTTTCTACCATCTCGACCCACCTGCATATGCCAAGTCTCACACTTCTTCCCAAACTATGTTTAGTCAACAGTATGCCAGTCCAACCAACTCTATATCTAGTATGCATTTTGATTAATCTTGAATGACACACATGTACAATAGATTTAGATTAGATTTGATAACTTCAGCCCTGGTGTTTGCTCTGAGACAAAACTCCAGCTGCTGAATCAGAATCCCTCATCTCTAGATCTGCCCACTGTTGTCTAGGCATGAATTACCACCACTGCCTGAGATTCACATGGAATGTATTTTGAGTTCCTTATCACATAGGATATAAATAAGAATTCTTTTCGTGAAGTTATTTACTTGAGACAAGTTTATTATTCACATCTTCTGGTTTGAGGGGTAATCAATTGGTATATTACTTGTACTTGATACATCACACTGTACACATTAAAAAGGTACAGAGAACTTTAACCCATGTATAATGAATGTACAGTAATCATACGGAGTTGGTAACAAGCCCGTCTTTCCAGACACTTAAAAGAGAACATGGGGCTTTTTCTTCTTCCTTTCTCTTGCCCTCTTTAGTGCTTTTACATTTTTTTTTAGACAGAGGCTCAGTACTTAGCCCAAGCTGGTCTCAGACCCTCAGTTGGTAATCCTGTCTCAATTACGCAGTGTCCAATTTACAGGTCTGCCTAAGGTTTTCAAGGGAGCAAGTAATTATCCAGATAACAAACTCTTAGGCAGTCCTGATGCGTGTATAAAAGATGAAATCACCTGTATTCCCACCTCGAAAGCTCCTGTAACATTTTGTGCTTCCTTGTATTCTGACCTCCTCCGTGGGCATGCAAGTGAGAATTATCACCCTGAAGGCATCTAGTTGCTTAATTGTACGTCTACGTAAATCAGCACATACATTTAAGTCAAATAACACTATAGGCTGGAAATTAAAACCTACCAGGACTCTCCACTCCATGTTATCCCACACACCGTTACACTGGATGACCACTTCTAGAAACCACACTTTACCATTCCCAGTGTTTTATTGCAGACTGCAGTGGCTTTACAGATGATGGGTGTGCTTGAATGATTTCATTCAGCATTCTTGTTCTTTCTCTCACCTGAGATCCAGGATTAGGTCTGATGCTATAGTGTGACACTTTACTTCACCTGAATTTCCTGTCCGTGCTTGGCAACTTATAACATGCTTTAAAATACTAACGAGTCTAACTTTTCTAAACAGTGTCAGTTATGTATCTATAGTCAACCATTTTAAAATAGTATCATTTATATTAGTCATCGATTAATCATTTTTTAGTTAATTCAATTTCTGGGTTTTGTGGTTTTAATAATTTTATGCTTTGTTTATTTCTTATTTCCATTTTTCAATCAGCTGCATAAGGACAGCTTTGCAGTCTGTTTTTCTCTCTATCATGCCTCCAATGCCCTTGTTGTGTGCTGCTGCCATGCATGTTCTCAGTACAGTGACTCTGCTCTGGCTGGCTGCAATGCTACATTCCTTAATTGTATTAATTATAATATGTGGATGAGCACCATACCCTTGCTCGGATGCTTCTGCATGATTTCAGCTGAGAGTTCGTTCATCTGCTCTCAGTTTCTTGTCTGAAGGTACTGAGCAAGTGGAGAAATATGCAAGCCATGGTCAGCTCTGAGGATGGTTCTGAGGTCTTCTTTCTTGTTTCCAGGGACCACCATCCTGTGGCAGACCCCACCCATCATCTTTTCACTACAGTTAAATTTTTGTAAATACTTAAGTGAATTTTTTTACACCTTACTGAGATAATAATGGATTTCTGAAAGGAGGGCATGTCCACTACACCTTGTAAAGCTTGAGGTTAGGAAAAGGCAGGTTGTAGATTATATAGACCATAAAATCTGATGGTACAAACACAAGCTGTTCATACAGCATGAAGTTCTCCACATCCACTGGGCAGATCACAGCATATTGATTCTTTTCTCTTGCCTCCCTTTGTTAGCAGATGCAGAAGAGAGTTAGTTTATGGCACCGGCTTAGCAAACCCTGATTTATGTCTGTGTTCACACCCATAAGATCTTGTCCTTATCACATGCCCATGCAGTTTCTGAGAATTTGTAGAAGCAGGAAACAGAAATTATGAATTTTGTTAAGAGTATATACTAAACTCCCAATAAGCTGCTTGACATACACAGTGCAAATCAGTGAATTATGTTCCCCCCATGAAAAATTGCCATTCCAGCAACAGAACAGAAGACACACATCTGTGTACTGGTGTGCACTCTGACTTAAATGCTATTAAAATCTAATGTATCTGGGATGAAGAGAAGATCCTTTCTTAGGGAGAATGTGGGCTGCAGGTAAAAGTAGAGTAATTAAAATGGGCCCCATTGAGGAATTAACATTTTTTTCTTTTCTTTTTTCTTTTTTATTCCTCTACTTTATTTGCATTTCAAATATTTTCCCCTTTCCAGACCTCCCCTTTGGAACCTCCCTATTCTCTCCCCCCTCCCCTGCCTCTATGGGGGTATTCCCTCACCCACCCACCCACCCACCCACTCACTCTCGTCTTCGTCTTCCTTCCTTGGCATTAAAAGATGAAACAGTATCTGGTTGCAGTTACTTTGGTAGATTGGGATTGTCAAGCCAAGCATTAGAGCCTAAAGATCTCTTTCAGGCTGTGGCCCTTTAATAGAGTTTTCTTCAGGTTATGTTGACCCCTAACCATACAATTATTTTTGCCGCTACTTCATAACTGAAATTTTGGGACAGTTTGAATTGTAGTGTAAAGATCTGTGTTTTCCAATGGTCTTATGTGACCGTAGGCTGATAACCTCTGGAATAAAGGCACAAAGAAATAGATTATCACAGCATAGCATTCAGAACTGAGAACATCCGAAGGAAGGGAAAGCAAGATGGGGTCAAATCTCATGGAGTTTGGACTCAAAGATCTCAAGTACTTTGGCCTATTCTCTCACTGAGTTGTAGTACCAGAAAAGAATACGATTGCTAACATTGCAAAAGATCCCTTTGTATCAAGACATGATGTGAAGACCATGGATGCATACTTAAAACAATGGCACTTCTAGACACTGGCACAATACTCAGACAATGAAAAGAAATGAACCATCAAGCCCTGAAAGACACAGAAGAAACTTACATACATCTTTAAAATCCAATGAGGCAAGCTTAAAAGCCTACAACTGGATGGTTTCAAATAAATCCTCCATGGAAAAAAGCAAAGCAGGGACACATTAAAATGATCACTGGTGACCAGGAACTAGAGTGGAGGAAGGAATCCGTGTAAGGAGAGAACAAGGATTCTCATGAGAGTGAGTCTGCAAGGTCTCATGATGGTAGTGTTTGATATCAGAACAAGTCCACCAAACCCATAGAATGTACAATGTACAACAGAGCATTGAGAGGTGATGATGTATCTCTGTAGGCTCATCAGGTGAAGAGTACAATTTCAGTTAAAGGGGGATCTACTATGAGACCTTGTACATGTGTGGGAACACAGAATGTGTTTCTAAATCTTTGAAAGATTCTCCTGGCTACTGTGTTGTCAGTAGAATACCTGAGAACTAAGGTAGGGTTAGTGAACCAGTTTAGATCCGTCACTGGACTCTAGCAAGGAATGACAGCAGTGTGTTATACCAGAGATGTGCTAATACGAAACCTTCAGAGTCTGGATATTCTGAAAGTAGGAGCAAAACCCTTTTCAGATGACATAGTTATACAAGGTAATACAAACAGAAGGTACAAGTCTTTGACTGAGCTGGAGGAACTTTGGAAACTCTTTGGTAAGACAACTGAGAAAAGACTGGAGTTAGATTTAGTCAAGTTAAATTGACAATCAAGTGAATAGGGCAATGATTTTCTGAAGCAAACTCACTAGCTAGTGTGGAATCTGGCATGGATTTTTTCTTCTTTTCCTGCCTCTGGCCCTGCCAAAGGATGCTTGGAAATCTCTCACTGCTACTACTTCTTTCAGAGTCTTCAAGCTGAAAAAGGCATCTGTTATGGTTTGTCTATGCTCAGCCTAGGGAGTGGCACTATTAGAAGGTGTAGCCCTATTGAAATCAGTGTGGCCTTGTTGGGGTAGGTGTGTCACTATGGATGTGGGCTTTAAGATCTTCATCCTAGCTGCCTGGAAGCCAGTATTCTGCTAGCAGTCTTCAGATGAAGATGTAGAACTCTCAGCTCCTCCTGCACCATGCCTGCCTGGATGCTGCCATGCCCCAACCTTGATAATAATGGACTGAACCTCTGAACCTGTAAGCCAGCCCCAATTAAATGTTGTCCTTTATAAGACTTGTCTTGATCAGACAGCATCTAAAACAGAATTTCTTCTTAAGTTGTTGTAATAAATGCAAATCCTGAGAGACCTGGGAAAGACTGGGCTCTAGAGATCACGTTCAGCAAGTACAATTGGACCCTTCTCCCTTCCTCCCCACAGCATCTTTACAGTTTATGTCTTTGACAATCTTCTGCTTCCAGGAACACATTCTCTCTGCATCAGCTAGGGCATAAAACTTCTTGTACTGAGTCTTGTGGTCTTTCCTCTTCCATTTCATTTCTTTTCCTCCATCAATTTCAAACAGGATTTTCTTCCTCTTCTCTCATTTCAACTTCAACTCAAATGTTCTCCCTCTAGTCACACCCAAATCTATGCGTGAGCCTTTGTTAAATTATTCATTTTACACCGACTCTCTGGTAGAGGCTGGGTGAGGATAGAGATATCAGGGCTTCAATATGATTTGGAAGACAGTGGGAGGCCAAACTAATGCAAGTGATCCTTAGCACCTATTTTTGCCTCCTTAAGAACTAAAATGCCTTTAATCCCAGCATTTGGGAGGCAGAGGCAGGCTGATTTCTGAGTTCGAAGCCAGCCTGGTCTACAGAATGAGTTCCAGGACAGCCAGGGCTACACAGAGAAACCCTGTCTTGAAAAAACCATTAAAAAAAAAAAAAAACACTAAAAAGCAAAAATGCCAATGTTGTCTAATCTAAAAGTGTAACAAAGCAATGCTCCAGAGTCAGCTCACCCATTATTAAAACATCACGAGGGCCAATACTTCTTCCTGCTATCCACTCCACTCTTTTGTGTGTTTGCAAGTGTTCATACTCTCCAGCAGTTCTCCAGGAATTTAAGCTATGCCAAAGAATTGTGCCTAAAATTGATGGTATATACAAATATAGCTAATCTATTGTACTACTAATTGTGGATCAAATCAGTTTGTTTTTAGAATTTCTTCATAGAGAGGTGGAGGACCTAATGCACCAACACATGGAGCAGAGCACAGTTCAGTGTTCCGAGTAGGAGGGCAGATCCCAGCTGTTGGAATTCCAGCCATTTCTGCATCTGGGAAAAAAAAAAAAAAAAAAGGAGGGGTGTCATCTCTCAGGTGACAGGCAGTGCTCAGAGGAGATGAAATCTGTCCTTTCTTGGATCACTGGAGCAGCAGAGATTTATTTGTGCCCTTGAGAAAAAACATTTACAGCCACCTTTCTTGCCACAATGATAGCCGAGTCACTGTAAGGAGCAAATTTCCCAGAATGATCAGCTTACACCATTACTGATTAATCCGCCTGGAAACATTTACATTGTAGCAACTGAAACCAGAAAGAAATGTTCTCTGATAGGGACTACAAATATGATTCTTCTAAATATTAATGCTGTATTTGCTGAAGGTCTCATTACAGAAACCCAAGTGTCGCTAGGAATATCAGGCTATTATTAAAGCCCCCTGTGTCATGTTTAAGTTCTCAAAATGCAATAAATACAAATAGCCCAGCATTTCCTTGTAGTAAGCAGTAAGCATGTTGAGATAAGCTGTAACACATTTGCACTTAAAATGCACACATAAAGACAAGACATTATAATTATAAATTAAAGAAAAAGTTTCAAATAGATGTTCTTATAACTAGATTATATATAATACAGCCATTAAACAAGCATTTCTTTTCCAAAGTCGTGACCTTGAGAGACCTTGAATTTTTTCCAGTGGCTGTTTCAGAAATCAGTATTTCCTTGAAGGACAATTTTTGAGTCACTGAAAAAAATCAATAATAATATTTTATTGCCCTCTCTTTTGAATACTTTTTCTTTTTATCCTGGGTATTTGTCTAACTCTGAATTTCATTGACATTTTTATATATTAAAGAAAACACAAGCATTCCCACATATTTGCATATTGATTATATCTGCTTTTGAATTATAATGGCAAGGTCATTACTCCCCCTTGAAACTGTGCAGGCTACAAAGTCAAAATTGTTTCTCCCTGTACTCTCACAGAGGAGGTTCACTCATCTTCCTTAAAGGCCTTAGACTTGGTAGCATCCAGAAGATTACAAAGAACATACCATAGTTACCAATAGAATTCAGAGTGCTAGATATTAGCTGTCTGCTGGAATCCAAATGCCCATTACCAAAAGGATTACTTTGTATGGATTAGGAAAACTGAAATGTATTAAATATGTGTTACTTCTTGGTCCAGTATTTTTCTTGGGATGGATTTTTCATTGACTAATCTACCTCCATGCTGCTACTTTATTGTATTATATCATATTGTATTATATCATATCATATTATATTTACTTAGCTTACTTTTCTTTAGCAAAAGGATAAGAACAGTATCTATCTCTGTAAAAGGAACTTTAACAGGGAAAAAAGTTTCTTTTCTACTGAAGAAAATAAATATGTAAACAATTCACGTATAGAGTTTAAAATGAGCTAGGGACACAGCAAAGGGTTACTGCTCTCTTGTAGCATCAAATATGATAGCATGTTAGGAACATACAGCAATTTAAATCTGTAACAGTATCTTCTTATCAATGCAACTTTAATGGTTATATAATGATTTACATCATCATCATTATTAGATATGACAAAAATCACTAAGTAAAAATATGGTGAGGTAAAACCTTTTGAAGTGCATAAGCTTGGACTGAGGTCAGCTAAGCTGGTGTATGCTATCAAACAGAATTAAAGCTGATCTCCTTACCTCAGTAATTAGCTCCATGCAGAATATGTGCATGAATAGTACCTATTTCCTGGTAGATTGGTGCTGATGAAGTCAGTGCAAATTTAACAGTAACTTGTCCTGCTGCCTGGGAATTTGGGCCAGTGGCTTGACACATATATTGTTTATGTTAGTTTCAATTGATTTATCCTGCTGACATCGATATTGTGATCTGGGTGATATGATCCCGACAATTTGTCCCTGTGGTGAGAAAATAGAATCTCTATACTACAAATTTGCCTGTTGCTTTTATGGTTGTTATGAAAACTGTAGGTATTTTATTGATAAGATAATTAAACCAATGGTCTTAGAAAACTTGGACATGGTGTTTAAATACAAGTTCACGTGGTTAGAAGTGGCTGGAGCAGGGGATTTGTATGTGTGTGTTTGTTTATAAGGCATGTATGGAGGTCAGAGAAGAATTTGCAAAAGTCACTTCTTTCCCTTCCGCCATGTGGATCCCCAGGGATTGAACTCTGGTCCTCAGGCTTGTCAGCAATTGCTTTTACCCAACCAAGGCATCTTACCAGCCTTATGTTCACCTCTTGACAATGTAACTCAGTTTAAATGTATTGAGAAAACCCTATAGCTTTGCCAGAAAACTGTTAGTTGAAGGACCCATTTATCATTCAATTTCGTAAACCCCACCCATTCATCAATGAGTTATTATAATTAGAGTCCAGGTTTCATATGTGATTGATAATAATTGCAAAAGATTTGACTTACTTTAACATATGGTTCACCTTTTCTTTTCTCCCCTCACTGGAGCACTGGGAAATGGGGAAGGAGGAAATCTCACTGCCTAGCTCCATATGGCTTTGAGCTTACTATGTTGTCCAGGCTGAGCTGGAACTTGCAGTCTTCTGTATAATGTCTCCTGAGTGCTGGGAATAAGATAGGAATCAGCATGTTTGGTCATCTTTCCTTGCTTTATCACTCTCTCCTCATACAGAGGAAAGGCGAGAAGCCCTGAATGTGAGTCATAGTTCTACAGTACACTAACTGGGAGGCTTCATCTTCCAAGGCCACTGTTTCTGCATCTTCAGAGTGTTGAGAATGGTAGCAATGGTTTCTCAGATATCCCTGTGGGAGAACAGATGAGAGTGGACGTATGTACCTGCGAAACACTGACTCATCTGTCATCAGCAGAAATGTGCAAATGAATCACACTGTCTTCCTTCCTTTACATGCCATAGGGTATTTACATGTGGAATATAAACTACACAGAGAAACTAACGGATTCTGTAATAAAATAATCCTGAGCCACCTACAGGGAGAAAAAGTTGACTATGTAAAGGCTTGCTACTTGTTCAGGTCTCTGCAGCCCTCCTTGCTCTTCCCAACTGAGAGCACTCACATTTAATCCCAGCTGGACAAACAAGCACTTCTTTTTCTCCTTATGAAAGAGGAAAAATAAAATATCATCTGTGAAATTGCAGAAAAAGATGGGGTTAGAGAAACTGCATAGCTGAAAGGCAGGGTACCTGCCCTTGAGGGGCTAAGGCAGAGTGGGCACCCCTGGAGGAAGCAGAGTCGGAGGTCCTTATCAGGGATGCTACATAGACTTCATAGTAAAGTAGCAGTGTTCATTAACAGGTGGACAATCAGAGGTGCAGTTGTCTCCTCCGTTTTCCACTCAACCCTCAAACCTCCACTACATTTCCCATCATAACATTAAATGCTTACTTCCTTATTAAAAGGGGCTTCTATTCAGCCTTTCAGATCTACAACCTGACTTGCCACAATTTTACCCTTATTTTTAGTGAACTTAGCCCAACAAACTAAAATTCATATATATATATATATATATATATATATATATATATATATGATTTTGAAATCACTGCAATGTCTATTTCACTGTCTTATGGTCCTCACTCTACATTATGGAATATACTAACCATAACAGATGGGATCCTTGCCTTGCTGTTGGTTAAAACTTGCATGGATTCCTTTAAGAAGTGGCTCACTGTGTGTTCTTATTCTTCACATTTGCTGGGAAAGGGGAGGGGGAAAGGAAATGGGGAGAAGAAAATGGTTGGAAATCTTCTGTGCTTTCTGTTGAATTATCAATTAGAGTCAAGCTCCCGAAACATTATTAAAATGACAGGTAACATTCTGAAGCTGACAAGGAGTTCAGATAAGGTGTCATTTTACTCCTAATTCAAGTGGTAGAGAAAATAAAAGCAGCTACATAACTCCAGGATTTAAGTCTGAGAGAAAGGGGCAAGAGCAATGGGAAGCTGGCTCGCAGCTGATCACACTTAGGAAGACCTAAGGGGCTGAGTGCATATGGTCCTGGTTTGTAGCAGAGATGTGACACAGAGCTGGACACAAAAGTAAGTGTAGTGTTGGAATGAGGATGAAGAAGAAAGGAAAACTGCCTATGAGAGTCTGGCTGGACCCTGGAACAGGAGGTGTACACATATCAGAACAGAAGGGGATGGTTTAAAGTCCCTATGAAAAGAACCAATGGCCGGGCAGTGGTGGTGCACGCCTTTAATCCCAGCACTCGGGAGGCAGAGGCAGGTGGATTTCTGAGTTCAAGGCCAGCCTGGTCTACAGAGTGAGTTCCAGGACAGCCAGGTCTACACAGAGAAACCCTGTCTCAAAAAAGCAAAAGCAAAACCATAACAAAACAAATAAACAAACAAAACAGAAAGAAAGGAAGAAAGAAAGAAAGAAAGAAAGAAAGAAAGAAAGGAAGGAAGGAAGGAAGAAAGAAAGAAAGAAAGAAAAGAAAAGAAAGAAAAGAAAAACGAAAAGAACCAATGGCCAGGAGTCTTCACACATCTCCAGTACCAAACTAAGATTCCTGCTCCTTATCTTCTACTTCCTTAACTCCAACCTCTTGACTTCCTTCTATTCTCAGGCAACCCTTCCCCTGCTGAGATTCTGAATGAGTTTGCTAGAGCTGCCACAGAGAAAAGTACCACAAGCTGGGTGCCTTTATCAGCAGAATTTTTTCTTCTCCATTCTAGAGGAGATATTCAGGATCAAGAGTCAGCAGGGCTCCTGTCTCCTGAGACCTCTCCCCTTAGCTTGCAGATAGCCTTCTTCCTCTTGTGTCTTCACAGCATCTTCCTCCAGTTCTCCTCTTGTTCTTGTCTCTATGCTAATCTCCCTTCAGAGGAATACCAGTCAGACTGCATTAAGATTCACACTTACATAGTTTTAATTGAACTGGCTTTCTAAAAGCTGTAACTCCAAAGACTTTCATGCATCAAGGTACTAGCCAGTTGGATTTGATGAGTTCAATGTATCTGGTGGCCATCATGTGGCTCACAGCAGCATATATCAGAGGGATTATCTCTTCCTCTCCTGTGAATAATGAACTTCACATAGCAAGTATGGACACAGCAGGGAGGACTGAGTGCACTGAGTGTCAAGGTCTGCTCTATTGGATCCAGTGGCTACACAAGGAGATGTCTGACTCTAGAATACCTCATTCAAGTGCAAAGGGCCTAGGAAAGAGGTAGGATCCATTTATTTGAGCACTGAATCAGCAGAGTACTGTGAAAAGATACCATTACTGGACCAGGAGGTGCTCCTTTCGCCTCATGTGCTTTGCTGAGATTCCAGAGAACTTTCTCCCTTTCTCCAAGATAACATCTCATCAGGCATTGCTATGGACTATGGTGGGAACACCTTGCCATATGCCTTATAAGAATGAAGAGCCTGTGCCTTCTTTTTTCTCTTTTGTATTTCTAATATAATAAATTGGCAACCCAAACAATGTAATATTGAAATTATATATATATATATATATGCCTATTTTATGTATTTTGGTAATAGCAAAGTTCAGACAGTTCTAGCCTTTAATTATCAGTAAAAAATTTTCCTCTTGGCTTTTCATTTTTGAGGGCAATGTTTGCGAGATCCTGAGTGTCAAATCTTTGACCCTTATGTCAGAATAACAGAGCAATTTCAATTAATATATGCAATAAGTAGTGGTATTAAAGTGAAATAACTTTTGAAGAAATAAAGTAAAGGTCCAGGATTAACTGAGGGTCAATACATCAAATGTATTGCATCCATTAAGATGCTTCCAATGACCCACTTTCTATATCCTGTGTCCTAGGGTAGGGAAATACCCGCTGTGTGTCAGAGATGGAAGAAAGTCAGGAGCCCTATTCTGTATTCTAGTAGCTCATCAATGTCACTGAAGTGATTTTTATCTATTTATTCTCTTTTCTTAATAATGGGTGTGTGAGCCGGGCAGTGGTGGCGCACGCCTTTAATCCCAGCCCTCGGGAGGCAGAGGCAGGCGGATTTCTGAGTTCAAGGCCAGCCTGGTCTACAGAGTGAATTCCAGGACAACCAGGGCTACACCGAGAAACCCTGTCTCGAAAAACCAAAAAAAAAAAAAAAAAAAGAAAAGAAAAGAAAAGAAAGAAAAGAAAAAAAAAAAAGTGGGTGTGTGTAAAGCTCACACATCAAACTTTCTGTGAGCACATCCGTTGTAGGAGATGTGGAGGTAGATATAGTTTGTATTGACCTAATGGCATGTTGCAGGAACTACCAGATCAGGGAGGGCTCTCATTTCCTGGGATAGTAAATACTTTAAAAGGAAATGGGTATGTTCATGGTGTGAATATATAATGAAATTCTCATTTAGTATGTAAATGCAGTGTGAGTCTAGGCTGTGAATTGTCTCAAGATAATCTCTGGAATTTACTTCCTGAAATTATTAGCTAACAATCCCTAGGATTAGACAGAGTTTACCACTGTCTAAATTGCTCTCCTGTATTTTCTCCTATCAAAGAGAAATAACAATCCCAAAAGGCATGCCTCTAGGTCAACATTTGCATTAAAGACTGCCTTCTCAGCTAGGTGAGCACCCTCAGACAGGCTGGGGGAGGAACAAAAGAAGGTGGGGCTGCCTTCTGCCCACTGTGAGTTGGCAAGAGAAATATAGATGAGAAGAAGCAATTGAGCCGCTGTCCTCCAAGATGCAGAGAAATAGAGGACACACTGCAAGATGAGTTAAATATTTCTTTAAAAGTAAGAACCAGAACCTTTAACACTAAGCTTGGGAGAAAAGATGGAAAATGGCAAGAATTCAGATCCCTGAATGCAATCTCTATTATCAGGGGTGGCCCTTTAAACATCTGAATGTTCATAAGCAGGGCTGTGCATCATGGAATAATGGGGGCTAGGATATGAGTAGTCACACCTGATTTTAAAAGCTACCTACCCCCATTTCATAGCAAAGGTCTATTAATATATTAACTAGGAGAGAGAGAGAGAGAGAGGTAGCCCCTGAGAGAACTGATGAGCACTTTCTCAAGTTGATATTTATGAAATGGAGATAAGATCTAAAAAGTCTCAAATTATCGCTTAGGACTTGGTTGATTTGAAATAAACATTACCAGTTTTAGAAGACAATTTCTTTCTTGCCTTTATTATTTATTTCTCTATCAATTTGTCCACTTATTTATTTATATTTATAATGACTTCAGCCTAATCAGAGGCTGAAATTTTAAGGCCCAAGTCTAAGGGACATCCATGCATGTTACTGAGGCAATGTGTTAGATGTAATATGCTTTTTTTTTCCATTCTGAGGCTATTCAGTCAAGTTTAATATCAGGTATGTGAACCACCATGCAGCAAGTAGAAAAAAATTATACAACTATGACTACTACAGCAGTCTTTAAAAAATTAGTCTGGAAGTAAAATATTTAAAATATAGCGAGCGATTTTCTTAAGATTTAAGGAAGCCTAATAGAAGAGTTTTCCTCACAGAGAGAGAAGGGCCAAAAAATAAGGCTATGTGCTGTCCTTTAGAAATAAAAGTTTGCTTGAAAGAGAGAAAATCACATTCTAAAATAAGTATTTAAATAAAAAAATGGAGGTCAATATTTCCATGAATATCCTTCGGACAAACATTTTGTTAGGTTTAGTAACCATGATTCTCTTGACACTTCATGAAAAACAATTTTTATTTTAGGAGAATGATCTATTTGTTATTGTAGAATTTAATTACTCTTTCCAAACAACAGTTTCTCAAATTGATAGTGGCTTATCCTTGTTTAAGTAATGACTTGAGGCTGGGAAAGGTATAGAAAATAAGAACCACTAATATTTTTCTTTTTAATATAATCTTGGTAATTTTTTGAGAATTTCATTCATGTATAAATGATCATAATTACTCCAACTCCTTCTGGAAACTAATTCCTGGTCCACCCTTTTACCAACCCATTCCCAAGTCCATCCCTACCTCTCCACCCATTCCCAGGTCCACCTCACCTCCCCACCATTCCCAGATCCACCCCTACCTCCTCACTATTCCCAGATCCACCCCTTCCTCCTCACCATTACCAGGTCCACTCCTACCTCCCCACCATTCCCAGATCCAACCCAACCTCCCGCCATTCTCAGGTCCACACCACCTTCCCATCATTCCCAGGTCCTTACCTACTCTGAACTTCCTGTCCTCCTTGTTTATTTTTAATAACCCACTGAGTCTAATTTCTGACCCATGGGTAGGGTCCATCCATTGGAGCATGTTGACCTACCAGGGACCATAACTTTAAGGAAAATTTACTCTACTATCCAGCAGAAGCCCTTAATGGTCAATAGCTCCTCATCTAGGAATGGATCCTGCATACCTTGCCCCTTTCTGTGCTGGAATGTTAACTGGCTTGATCAAGTGCAGACAGTCACAGCAGCTCTGGATTCCTGAGTGCAGCATCCTGTCATTTCTAAAAGATACTGTTTTGTGCCAGTTCTCCCTGGCCTCTGGCACTTACAGTCTTTTGGCCTTCTCTTCTGCAATGTTCCCTGAGCATTGTGAAAGGTGTGTGTGTGTGTGTGTGTGTGTGTGTGTGTGTGTGTGATATATGCCCCTTTTGTGGCTGAACACCCCATAGATTCTTATTACTACCTTTGGAAGTTAAACTCTCTTAGGTTTTTGGTGGGTTTTTTTTGTTTTTTATTTTTTGTTTTTGTTTTTTTCTATTAACTTAGTTGTTTGCTTCTCTGCTTTAGATACCAAAAATTCCACACTGGCCCAAGTTTCTGAAAGGCAGCCACGTTAATTTTTATCACGAACTCCTGGCGTAACTCTAGCCAAACAAGTGAAAGATCTGTATGACAACTTCAAGTCTCTGAAGAAAGAAATTGAAGAAGATCTCAGAAAATGGAGAGAGCTCCCATGCTCATGTATTGGTAGAATTAACATAGTAAAAATGGCCATCCAACCCACGACAATCTACAGATTCAATGCAATCAACATCAAAATCCCAACACAATTCTTCAAAGACATGGAAAGAGCAATTCTCAAATTCATCTGGAAAGGTAAAACAAACAAACAAACAAAAAAACCAAAACCAAAACAATAGCAAAAATAAGACTTAACAATAAAAGAATGGCTGGGGGACTCACCATCCCTGATCTCAGGTTTACTACAGAGCAATAGTGATAAAAACTGCATGGTATTGGTACAGAGACAGACACACTGATCAATGGAATAGAACTGAGGACCCAGAAATAAAACCACACACTTACGGGCACTTGATCTTTGACAAAGAAACCAAACATATACAATGGAAAAAAGAAAGCATCTTCAATAAATGGTGCTGGTCTAACTGGCTGTTGATATGTAAAAAATGAAATTAGGTACATATTTTGTCACCTTGTACAAAGATAAAGTCCAAGTGGATCAAGGACCTCAACATAAAGCCTGATACACTGAATCTAATAGAACAGAAAGTGGGAAAGAGCCTTGAACTCATTGGTACACGGGGACATTTCCTAAACAGAATTCCAATGGCTCACACTCTAAGATCAAGAATTGATAAATGTATACTTCATCAAAGTGGAAAACTTCTATAAGGCAAAAGACATAGCCAATAAGACAAATTGGCAACCTACAGATTGGGAAAAAATCTTCACTATTCCCACCTCTGATAGAGGGCTAATATCCAAAGTACATAAAGAAATCAAGAAGTTAACCATTAAAAATCCAAACAACTCAGTCAAAAATGGGGTATAGAACTAAATCGAGAATTCACAACAGAGGAATCTCATACAGCTGAGAAACACCTAATGAAATGTTTAAAGTCCTTAGTGATCACAGAAATGTAAATCAAGATTCCACCTTACACCAACCTTACACAGAATGGCTAAGATCAAAACCTCAGGCGACAGCACATGTTGGTGAGGATGCAGAGAAAGAGGAACACTCCTCCATTGCTGGTGGGATTGAAAACTGGTACAACCACTCTGAAATCAATCTGGAGGTTCCTCAGAAAATTGGAAATAGATCTGTGAAGACCCAGCAATATTACTCGGGAGTATACCCAAAAAGATGCCCCACCATGCCACAGGAGCACTTGTTCCACTATGTTCATAGTGGCCTTATTTGTGATAGTCAACAGCTGGAAACAACCCAGATGTCCTATGACAGAAGAATGGATATAGAAAATGTGGTTCATTTCCACAATGGAATACTACTCAGCTATTAAGAATGAGGACATCTTGAGTTTTGCAGATTGGAACTAGAAATATCATCCTGAGTAAGGTAACTCAGTCCCAAAAGGACATGCAAGGTGTATACTTACTAATAAGTGGATATTAGCCAAAAAGTGCAAAATACCCAAGATACTGTCCACAGAACTCAAAAAGGCCAACAAGCTGAAGGGTCCAAGTGAGGATGCCTCAGTCCCACTTGGGAGCGAGAAGAAACCAACCACAAGGAGGGAGAGAGGGACCTGGGAGGAAAGGGCTTGAGGGGGGTGGAGAGGGAAATGTGATCAGGTATTGGGGAGGGGGGAGAATTGAAAACCCTGAGAGCCAACAGAAAGAAGGGAAACATGCAACTCAGGAGGTAGGAGGTTGGGAGAACCCTCCAGAGTATACCAGAGACCTTGGAGTTGAGAGACTCCCAGAACTCAAAGAGAGGGACCTTAGATGAAATGCCCCACATTGGGGAGAGGGAACTTGTAGAGCCCACCTCCAGCATAAAGCTAGGGCATCAAGTGAGGGATGGGGTTGCCACCCCACAGTCAAAACTCTGACTCATAATTGTTCCTGTTTGAAATAATTGCAGGGATAGTAATGGAGAGGAGCCTGAGGAAAAAAAGGTCCATCCACAGGCCCAAAGTAGGATCAGCTTAATGGGAGGTCCCAATGCCTGACACTATTACTAAGGCTATGGAGCGCTCACAAAAAGGGACCTAGCATGACTGCCCCGAAAGACCCAACAAGTAGTTGAAAGAGTCAGATGCAGATATTTGCACCCAACCAATGGACAGAAGCTGCTGACCCCTGGGGTTGGATTAGGGAAAAGCTGGAAGAAGCTGAGGAGGAGGGTGACCCTGTAGGAGGACCAGCAGTCTCAATTAACCTGGACCCCTGAGATCTCTCAAACACTGCACCACCAACCAGGCAGCATGCACCAGCTGATATGAGGCCCCCAACACATATACAGCAGAGGACTGCTGGGTCTGGGTTTAATCAGAGAAGATGCATCTAACCCTCAAGAGACTGGAGGCCCCAGGGAGTTTAGAGGTCTGGTGGGGTGGGGATGGGGATGGGGACACTCTCATGGAGATAGGGGGAGGGAAGGAGGTATGGGATGTGGATCAGTCAGAGGGTCGACCTAGAGGGGAATAAAATCTGGAGTTTAAAATAAATAAATTAATTTTAAAAAGGATTATATTGTATGTAATTTAAAACATATGTATGTACATATACATTACATATTATATGTTTTGCTCTAGATGTTTCTTCCCAGCCTTCCTTCTTACTGTTCTCAGACAACTTAACCAGAATAAATTCATCATCTAGTTTTCCACAAAAAAAACCCAACAACACAAAAACAAACAAACAAACAAACAAAAAGAACTCTTTGGTCAGCTGTGTGATAATGTAAAACCTGGCAGAGAAAAATCTCACCATGGCTAGATAAAAGGACTATGCTTACAGGTGAAGAAATGATGACAAATTATAGGCACACAGAAACTGGTACGTGGTTTTTCATTCTGCTTACAGTTAAGACTGACTGCTACAATTAAATCTCCTCTCCCTCTTTTCTTCTCTGTGTGAAAACTGGAAGATGATGAGCAGGCTGTAGTTTTGGATAGAACAGATAGGATGGGGCTGGCAGTATCAGAACTCCTTAGAGATTTTGCAGGGAAAGTGTGTCAGAGCAGACTATCTTGTGCCCCATCCTAGTGGTTTCAGACTCTTCATGGGCAACTGTTACTTCAGAAAACATGGTTCTGTGTTACTCGAGATGAGTTAAATGATTTGGCAAAGGCTTAGTAATTAAGACTCTAACTACAGGGTAGGAAAGAGTGATATCAAAGCCAGGATGAGCTCTTCTGAACTGTAAAGCGCTCCCACACTTTTGGAGTGTATATCTCCGCACATTTCTCTTAGTTTGTTGAATGAATAGACTGCTTAGGCTCTTTTGCTGTTCTCTATTATGAGTCTGTGATGCGTATGTTCTCTCTGCTGTCTCATTTCATTTCGGGCTTGATCTTGTATGCTCTCTCTCAAATACATACCGTTGAGTCTCCCAATAGTTATGCACTTTCTGAGTGTGTAAATCTGCTTTGCAACGATAGTTTTTCATGATTTCTTAGGGGAACTAGGAAGGATGTCAACAACTCACCACAAACGGGATCCAAGTCTCCAACAGCAAAAACAGCCACTGTGCGTCTGGGAGGATCAATTCGGCACCCTTTCAGCCTGCACTGCAGACAGAAAAGCACTACTCCACAAAGGAGAACCACTAAGAAAATCAGCAAAAGGTACCTGGCACCAAAAGTAACAGAGGAGAAGTGAGGTAGAGAAAGTAGAAGTTTGAGTGTCTGTCAGTGTCTGGGAAGTACACAGGGTCACAGCTATGCTTAAGCAAACAAGCATGAAGGTCAAGTTCTTGGAGGAATCAGCTACCACACTACACCACCAGTGTCCTCAGGAAAGGCTGGTGCTGATAGCAGGTGGCAATAATTTGTTCCGAGAAGTCACTCTTTCCTTCTCCCCTTCCTTCCTTTCCTTGTCTTTCCTTTCTTTTATTCAACACTCTACTCATTTGATCAATTAGTATTTAAACAAATGTGCATGTTTGAGAAACTGAGGTTAAGGATTCAAGATAGAGACAATAGGGTTTCTGCCTTTGAGGAATTGAGAGTTTCATTAACAGAATTGTTAATGTTAAGTCTGGAAAATAGGCAAGTTTTGATTTATGGAATTAGAAGAACTTTTAAATTTTCTGGAAGAATAACTCATTAAAGACATATTTGGCTATGTTCAATGGCTTTTACAACCAGAAGTGGAAACATCATTTGCAAAGCTTCCAAGAGGGAATAATTATTTTGTCATTAACACACTCTCGCTATATAATCAATTCTGAGTCTTAAAAACAATAGATTCTTTATCATAGGAAGCATTTAGCAAACACTGCCCTGAAACTGATATTTCTACAGCTATTGACTCATACTCCCCTGAGTTTTCCTTCAGCTGTGTGTATCACCAGGATGCTGACGTTAGTCTTAAACTAATCCCTCATCAATGTGTGAAGAGAGAGACTGTAGAGTGTGTAGGACTGAATTGGGCAGGTATATCAGGCCTGTGTCAACAAGGATCCTTTTAGGAGTGGAGAGACAGAAAAGTTGTTGGAGACAAAGGGAGTGAATGTCTGTGATGAGACTGTATTTGATAGACTGTACTGTTTCAAATGACATAGGAGGACAAGTGTACATAGACAGCCACATGTTTTCTAAAACAGTTTTAAGAGAGCCTTACCAGCCAGCAGGATATTGCTTCTCATAATTGACACACCTAGTAACACACAAAGAGCACTTACATGTCTAATTTTAGACAACAGAAGACTACTCTTTGGGCCTTAAACTTTATACTGAACACCTCTATTTTCCCAGATTACCTGCCTGCTCACTCTCCTACAGATCAGTTCCCAATATACTAAGGAGTATTACCCAATCTCTACATCTTTCAAGGCACAGAGAAGACAGGAAGATTTGCACTAGATGTGTAAATAAAATACTTCATTGCGATAGCTTGAATTCTAAAAGTAGATAATCTGAAGCATGGAGAAGTTAGCTAGGAACACTTTAAGGGCAAAATGTTAGAAGCATTAAGTGATCATCATTCCGCCACTCTCATTCTGCTTTTTCAGCTGTCCAGATGAAGCCATTTATAATTCAGATTCTCCAAGGTGGGCTTCTAATCAGTGGGAATAACATCTACGGTGTGAACATTAGAACACTATTGTTTAACTCAGAGTTGGTACCGGGGCCTGGAATATTGGTGTGATAGATCTGCTCATGCTTTTGACTGGAGGAATGTGGATTTTGGGACTTGGGATGTAGAAAGCAGTGGAATGCTTTAAGTGGGGCTTAATGGATTATTCTAGAAAGAATGTGGAAGATGTTGTTGCCGAGAGTGATTTAAACTGTACAGACTTGGCCCAAGTGGAAAAGAATTTCAACATGTGGTCTAGAGACTGTTTTTGTGGTATTTTGGTGAAGAATGTGTTTTCTTTTTGCCCTTGTCTGTGCGGAGTGGCATGGTGTGCTGAACGTAGAGGGTCTTCCTTCAGAACTTGCTACCTTGACGCTGTCATGGTGTCTTGGGAGTGCACAATGGTACTGGTCACTAGAGCCTGGTCAGCTTCTGAAATGAATATATTTATAGTCATGCTGTCTTCAGGCAACCTTAAAGTGACACTGAACAGGTTATAGCTTGAAAGCCTTGTAATATGGCTGCCAGCACTCTTCAGGAGGTAGTGTACTAGGTATTCTAGGGTAACAGTCAGAAGTCATATTTGGCACATCATGGTTTTTGCTTGTTGGTTTGTATTTTGGTTTTTGTTGTTGTTGTTGTTGTTTTGTTTTGTTTTGTGTCAAACATAGAAGACAAAAATCTTTTACTATAGCAGAATTTGATTTAGTTTTAATTTTTTGAGCTTTGGATTTAGGGTATGATTTTATTTGGGGGTGCCTACAGAGGCTAGCAGTGTTCATAAACACATGTGGCTAAGAGAAACCTGGACACAGAAAAGTGAGCATCAAAGCAGGAGCTTGAAAATAATCAATGACAACTCTTCTAAGGGATATGATGTCATCGTCATCAGTTCTGAGGACTGAACCCAAGTGCTATTGTCTGTGCAGTGTTACCAGCCAAGCACAGAGAATGACTATAAAGATCAAATAGTCAAACCATCTGGGTAAAGCAGGAAGCATTCGACAACAAAGGGGCCTCAGTTTTCTGGTAGAGACTCATCTGAGATAGTGTAATGTTTTTCTAATTTGAAATTTTGTATATCTACACATACACACACATATATGACTTTTGTAGTCATGTGTGTGTGTGTGTGTGTGTGTGTGTGTGTGTGAGAGAGAGAGAGAGAGAGAGAGAGAGAGAGAGAGAGAGAGAGAGAAAATTCTTAAGTACTAAAATGCAACAATCTTAAAAACATAGTATGCTACTTAAGCTATGGACAAACCAGGAACTCTTGTTCTAGATTCTTGACCTCTAAGATCCTGGCTAGGCATATAGAGTATTTCATCTTCAAACAGAAATCTCTGCCAGTATCCTTTTCCATTTAAGATGGTCCATATAACTTAAAGTAAACCATAAATATTGAGTGCCTCACTTTGTTATTTGAAACTGTTGAGCCGTTTAACACAGATTTCAGGGTTAACATACACCCGACTTCATTTCATTTTCTCCTTCTGAGCCCTTTGCACCCCCTTGTGGAGGTTCTGATCAACAACAGTTTGGGAACTGGCACTGGAGAAATGAAGTCATAGTGTATTTTCACAGTGACTGGTATTGAGGGACCATTCATACTTATCATGCACACCTAAGATCCAGAGTATGACAGACATCAGTCCTTGAACTTGAGAAATTCAGGAAGAACCTACAGAGCTATTCAGGAGCAAGTCTTAAGCTAGAAAGTGGGTCTTCTGACTAGAGGGACATCCATCCTTCTTCCTGGATTTCAGCTCTTCCTCAATTTGTGTTTTTCAATTTCATTTGAGTTCTTAAATAAAACTCTAACAATTTTATAATGGCTCCAATTTTAAACATAATTTAAAAGTAGAGAATTTCAAGGTAGAGAAAGGTTGTATTCTTAAAAATAAAGTTATCATTGAGTAATAGTCATCTAGGATGCTTTTGTCAGTCTTAAACCAGCCACCAGTCAAGTTACAAAGAAAGAGAGTGCAGTGTACAAGTTTAAATAGGGTGGCTATATCACACTGGTGTCTCCAAGGCTCAGGGATCATCATGGAAGTTGGGGGCAGGCAGAAAGTGTGCAGGATCAATGGTGGAGCATACCTCTAGTCCCAGCACTCGGGAGGCAGAGGTAGATGGATCTCTGAGTTTAAGGTCAGCTTGGTCCACACAGCAAGTTCCAGAACAGCCAGGGCTGCACAGAGAAACTCTGTCTTAAAAACTGAACAAACCAACCAACCAAACCAACCAACCAACTAACCAACCAACCAACCACAACAACAAGAATGTAAGAGGTAAAAAGAGTGAACATCTGTAATAAAATAGTATTTTATAGAAGTGGCAGTTGGACACAGGGACTCTTAATAGCTGGGACTGCATGCACAAAACTTGCAAAATATCAAAGACAGACAAATTCCTGGCATGGTTAAGGGATGAGCTCATGCTGTCCCACACTGTGTGAGGAGCTATTGACAGTTGTTAGCTTTTGTTTTCTTCCTCTAGAGAGGAAGAGCTACTTTTCTTCAGGCATATAAGCCCTGAGAGGAAGCTTTTTCTCTAGAAAATAAAGCCCCACAACCTACGCACATATAGGTAGCACTAACTCAATTCACTGGGTATGAAAGAGCCAGAGAAAACACAAGATGAGGAAGAGAAGTGCAAGTTGGAAGAGGAAAGGTGGGCAAAGAATTGGAAGAGTAGGTTGGATTCAAACACACTTTTTGCATGTATGAATGTTAAAGAAATTACCTAGGCCCCTCTCACATATGTAGCAGATGTGCAGCTTGCTCTTCATGTGGGTCCCCCAACAACTGGAGAGGGGACTGTCCATGACTCTGTCGCCTGCCTATGGATCCTGTTCCCTTAACTGGGCTGCCTTGTCTGGCCTCAGTGGGAGAGGGTATGCATAGTCCTGCAGTGATTTGATGTGCCAGGGTGGGTTGGTACCCAGAGGGGGCCTCATCCTTCTTAGAGAAAAAGGGGAGGTGAGATGGGGGAAGAGGCCATGTGAGGGGGTAGAATGTGAGGAAGAAGGACTGAGATTGGGATGTAAAGTGAATAAGTAAATAAATAATTTAAAATTTTAAAAATTTCAACTTAAAAAGGAAAAAAATAGAGAAAAGTAAGAGTTATTAGTTTCTAAGATTTAAGGAAACACTTGAAATGATTAAAAGGCTCTACAAGTAAATGTCAACGGAAATACAGTGTACACCGTAGCCCCTAGGCTGTTTTTCCATTTGGATATTGTGGAATGATTCCTGCTTGCACAGATGGCTAGACTGACCCTTACTGTTCTCCCCTGTGCTGTAAATCTATGAACTGAAGTTGCAAATTTGTTCATGTGATGACTTTAAGAAGCAACCTGGAGAGCTGCTGGGCTGCTTCTGGGCCAGGTGCATAGCTGCGTGTGAAATAATTTACTTTCAAGCACCAGTGACATAAAGAGAGAACACATTACTCTGCTTCTCCTGTAAAACTGAGAAAGCCCAGTCATAGGTGAAATGACTTGTGTGTATAGCTTGATTTTGGAAGCTGCAAGAGCATAAATAGAAATGAACTAGCAATGGCCTTTTGTCTCTTAGCACCCTGTGATACTGCAGCTGGGAACAACCCTCTCCTTATCTCCATATGGACTCTACACCCAGGATTCTGTTCTGAAATACTTTAATGAAATGCTGGAAAAGAATTAAGAAGCAAGCTCAGGGAGAATATCTGAAAAGAAAATAGGCAAAAAGTGGCATCAGTTTGCTGACCGAATGCTGAAAATCTGACATATTGCAGTGGGGCTGATCTCTGGCTCTGACCTCATCTTCCCCACAGTTAACAGAGAGAGAGAAAGAAAGTCATGAGGAGAGGACTAGAGGAAGGAGCATTGTTCATCAGTTGCACAACCATTCCTTGTGTAGAAGCCTGAAGAAAATTCTACTAACAAGAGAAAAAACATCTTCATAATATTCTTACAATAAATGAAGCAGGCAAATTCCACAGGCTATGTTCTTTTGAACAATCATTTCTTAACATAAGCCAATGTGCAGTTCTGCTGTAATAATTTGGAAGTGGGAGAGAAGCAAATCATGTCATCTCAAACCTGACTGTAAATTGCATGATCTCTGCAAAAAGCACAGACTGCTTATCCCTCAGTTATTTCACTAAGTCTGCAAGAAATTAACTTAAAAGTTGGATATGAATATGTCTCTTCTTTTGTAGAAATACTGAACATTGTTCTCTCAGTTCTTCTCAGTTCTTCTCAGTCCAACTTTTGTCTGTTATTTGCTTTCCTATGTTATTTAGTTATGTCCTTACCTTCTATGGCAGGGTCTCACTTCTTACCCAAGGATGGCCTTGAACTGATTATGTAGCCCAAGCTGACCATGACGTGAGATGTTTATGCCTCAGCCTTCCCTCAGAGTTCTGGGATTATAAGCATGTACCACCACAGCTTGACCTTTCCCTAATATTAAACAAAATGTTCAACCCGCTGAGGCAAAGAGATTGTTGACATCTCATTAGGAAATCTATTCTGGCAATTAATTTACAAAGTCATTTATATTTATATATCATATTCATATTTTGTTAATTACCATGTACTCTTCGACAGTGTATTCGGCTATATATAGGGAGAGGAGTGGATTAAAAGTATAACTAATTAAAATGAAAGGGGCTGCAACATGGTTTATTTCATACAATCAATTAAACTATTTAGATTGTATATAAAGCAGAACAATGTATTATTTACATTAAATATTACATTAAAAATAAGCTAGAAATACAAAAAAAAAAAAAATTCAAACCAAATCGCAAAAATATCCAGTGGTAAAAACAAATTTAGAGAAACAAATTTAGAGATTGGTAGATCATTTTCTAATGCATATAAAATGCTTCTGAAAGTCTTAGAACATAGTTGATGTACTAAAAATGGCTGCTAGGTAATCAGAATGCATTTCAATTATAGCCAGGCCTTTGCCAGAGCGAGCCCAGCTCCTTCCAGGTATTGTCTCTCCTTTACTCTCTGGCATCCAACTGTAGGCCTCCTTCTTTGTTTGCACATTCACTTTGGGCCAGTCATTTCTCTCTTAGGTTTTTTTATTTCTAAAGAGTATTTAGAGTTAACCGTGCATATGGATCTTTTTTTCCTAGTGGATTTGTGTTACTCTCACCAAACAACTACTAATGGATGATTCTTTTCTTTTGGTCTGGTATTTAAAACAACGGTCTCTGATCAAAGAAACGATCCTAAATTAAAACTCTCTCCAATATATGCAGGTAGAAGAAGAGAATCTTGTTTGGATATGGGGTTTTCGTTCTTTCCTAGATTAGCATGTCTTTTATTACAGACTCATCCAGCTAACACCATCTCATGCACAGTATTGTGTCTATCTTCAGTGGATTTACTTCTTTTGTATTATTTCCCTTGAATATCAATCACTATTTTTGTCTTCTCTACCTTTCTTTCCTACTATTTTGAATGTTAGTTGAGGCAATCTTTTTTATTTTTACTTGGCAGAAAATAAATGGGGGTAAATATAACAGACACAGAGATGTAAAATGACTTAACAAAGAAAGCTCATGGCTAACCATCAGTTAAAACTATGCTATCGGCTGATTGTCTCCCTCTTCTTTGCAGGCCCTTCAATATCAAGGGAAAGCAGTAGGCCTGAAGCTCTAATAGGCTTCCTAGTCCCATCCTTCCTTGTAATGATTCTAGAGTAGAGAGTCAACATTTAAGGCTCATCCCAGTCATTGGTGTCTATTATTCTATGTCAAAGGCAGAAAATAAGGAGATTACATATGGGCAGTCGTGAAGTCCAGAGTAGAGTAAATACTATGAACATTGCTCAGTCATGGTGCAGAAGAGATAGCACAAGCGTAGATCCAAAAATTAATGCAAAGAAGCAGCAATGAAGGGGCATGCAGATGCTGAAAGAGCAACACATACTTAAGAGACGGTCAACAAGAAGATCTGAAACTGTGAATGGTTCCAGGGCTGAGGACAGCTCCCTCTTGGCCATCTCCTGCTTCAGAAGCCCTGCACACACACCGACAGAGCTAGGACAGTAGGAAGCAATAATTGAAAACAGCTGGTTGGCAGAGGACTCCACCCAGAGTACAGCGCTTGGCAGAAGTGCTTTCCTGACACTTGCGCTCAGTCACACTGCATTACAGTCCTCATTCATCATCATCAGCATTATTAATGGCACCTCCTCATCTCCTGAATAGAATTCTGAGAGCCATTAAGTCTCAAAAAGTAATGAAATGAATCAATTATTCACACAATTCGCATCCGATGCCCTTTGAAATGCACACAGAACGCAGAATAAAATGTGGGCTCATTTAGTTATATTTGAAAATGAACTGCTTTGAAACTGCTCTTTGAAATCACCATACTTATCAGTTTGGGGGCAAAGGAAAAGAACATCACTGTTCTTTTGTGCCCTAACAACTGTTGGAAATCTTACAGGATGGGAACCCAAGAGAACCTAAAGGGCTGGAGACCCATGAGCTCTTTCTTTATTCAACAAAGTGATCACAATGACAATTACATTTTCTGCTTTGTTGTTGTTGTTGTTGTTTGCTTGTTCTGTTTTGTTTTGTTTTTAGAAATCATGAGTATTTTAAATATGATTATCTTTAGGGCCAATTCTTTGAATTTTTCAAATGCTAAATAAAAACAGGGAATATTTTGTTATTTACTTACATTTCATTTTCTTCCCAGGATAGATCGCAAGCACTAGCTGAAACACATATTGAGAACAATAAAATTCAAGCATTGCATTGGTCTAGTCCTTTAATGAAAGCAGAGCCTGGAGGCAGTGTGATTTTATATCTTTTTTTTTTTTTTTTAATTAAAAGCTTTGCGGCATAGTTTATTGTTGGTACACAGAGTTGTAATTGAAACAAAAATAGTCTCTGGGTAGATTCTTAAATTCAGCAGGAGCAGGAAACCCACTGAAATTCCTCTGCATCCTGCAGGAGATGGATTTGAACAGTACATTGTTTCTTCTGTAGATTTTGCTGGATCTAGAGAGCCATTGGGACTCTTGAATTTCTTTGGTTTTTCATCTTAGTGAGAGGCAGGAGGGTCATTATTTAGGTATTATTTTCATGTTAAGGAAAAACATTCCCAGTCAATGGAAGCAGAAATCAATCCTGTAGCTTTTAGTAGTAATTAAATATACAAATAAAGGGAGTGATTTTACTTACTGAATTAAATTTATGGTCACATGATATTCCTGTTTGGGGGAAAAATAAAACCTTATCAAAGAAGAAAAGAAATAACCTTTGAGAGGTCTAAATCCTCAGTAATCTAACAAAAATTATCTTAGTTCTGGTGCTGAACCTTAGAGGCTACAACATTTCACACTCACAATACAAGAAAAGAGGTGTTTCTTTTTAGAGACTGTTTTTGTATGCTACTTTGACTCTATGAATTGACACTCCTTTGTACAATGAGAAGACTTTTCAAACATCACTCACATGTAGCACTTTGGGTTGATAAGGTCAATTGAAGCATTTATTTTTCCAGACTATTACATGTAAACATAAGTAGAAATAAATTGTTACAACATTTCAAGTGATAGGCTTGGGGTTTTTGTATTTAATGTTTGATTTCCCCTTGATCTCAAATGTGCCTTTTTTAGCACCTAGTATTTATGCCATATGGAGCAATGGATTGGCCATCAGAGAGCATGATAATGAACAATTTATAAGCATAGAAAATGAGTTGTATTCTCTTTTGCTAGAGTGCTGCAAGAGATTTGCATACTAACTGGGAGGAAAATGAGCATTCAAATTCTGTCTATAAGGAAACTTTGTTTATGATTAGATGTAAACCATTTGGGATCTAGCTTAACATAAAAAAAATTAAGCCAGCCTTTCCCGTTCAAGTCACTTCCTAGTCTTCTCTGTCTGTTATACCCTAGTAAGTTGTACGTGGTATCTCATTATCACCAGCAAAGGGCCAATACATTATCTGCCAGGATCCCAGGTTGTTATAAAATAGAGAAAGGAAGTCTTAATATGATGTAAGCTTCAATCTTTCAGATGCCTTGCAATCAAGTAACAGAGATACAAGGATGCCATTATTGGTTACAAAAAGATGCTGCCACAGACTAGCCACATAAACCTAAAAATGGCTCTGTCTGCAGCAGTTGGCCCTGAAAAACTGTCAAGAATCCACTGAGTTGCAGAAATTGGTAAACATTTTCTAAATTAATACCGACATAGCATTTCTATGTCAATAGCATTTCTAAGTTTGAAAAAATCCCAAAGTATAACAAAGTAAAGTAAAGTGTACATTTACATCATGTATTTCAGCAGCATTGCAGCTAGTAACAAAGAAATGAGACTGGTTTTCATTCTTGGAACAGTAACTAATATAAAGCATGGGGTGCTGGTAACATCTTGAAGACAATCCTTTAGATGCAGTAGTTAAATCACACAAAGCACAAATTCTCAGTACATCAACCCTGAAGAGACTTCCAAAAGCTACCAGAAGTATCAATGATTACCTGGAGCAGTGGCAGACACAGGCATCCTGTTGTTGGGATTTTGGAAGTGACACAGAAAGGACGGGATCTTGACATACTAAAAAGAATGATGTACCCAGAAACTGTGGCTTACTCACTCGAATAACTCTCTCAGAATGTGTTAGCTGCTCTATGCTGTGTCCTGCTGCAGTGTGCATTACTGATGACCAATATGTGACCAGTATGTGACCAATAAAGGGCATCCAGGGACAGAATGTTAGCTGCATGCTCACAGGTACTAGGAGCTGAAGGAGTTTAAGGTCAGAACCCAGAAACTGTTTGTCAAGGCTTTTAAATGCTGACCCGCAAAGCCAGCTGCTGTCTGAATAACTTTCAGTATTCAAGTGCGTGTTTTATCCTAGGGAACATGAGAGGGCTTTACTTTTTCTTCCTTTTATTTATTTATTGTTTAAATAATATCTTGCACCTGTAAACATTAACTTAATCCTCTATGTTTTGCAGACCATCTTTGCTCTTCTTTTCCTACAGATCATTTTGAGTAGGATGTTGTCCTTAGCCCTGTATCTCCAGTGATCAGATTAGCAAGTTTAAAATTTGAAAATACAGTAGTAAGGTATGAATAAGTAAATATTTCCTTCCATATATAACTAAGAACAGTAGAAGATAATTATTGGGCAATATCTACGAAATTAAAAAGTACCCTTTGGGCATGGCTTTACTTTTTTAGAAAGTATATCTTTACATTGTTTAAACCTATAAATGGTACATTTAATAATCTCCGTGCTGCTCACTAAAACACTAAATGTCCATCAACATGGCGAAATACAAAATGGTTACATCCATGCAGCACAAGAGGCTGAGGCTATTATGGTTAATTCCAGGAATTATTTTTCAATATAAGGACAGACATAGAGAATGATGCAGAGAGCCTTTAGTGTTACTTTTAAATAAAAGGAAAAAATAACAAGCATTAGCCTATGGCATGTTACTTTTTTAATAAAAAATTATGGTATAGTTAGTGCTGTTTTTTCTTGTGTAAAATATGCGGCATATGCTTGTGTGTGCAGAGAATGTGACATAGATTGTCCAAAGTGTTTGTAAAAGAGACCTGGAGACTAAGAAGTGTGGAAGGGAAAGTTTTACTATCAGATTTTTGTCTCTTCACTATATGTACCTTTGGTCTATATGTCACTCAAATGTTTTATGCGTTCATATTTAATGGGCCAAATTTGATATTAAATATCTAGAATTCAGAGGCGTAATGCAGCCTAAATCCCACAATAGTTTACCAAATTCAACTTTTATTATTATAAACCCATTTAAGATTACAGACATAGATTGTGTTAGAAACAAAACTCCAGCTCTGAACTTGGAATTAAGGCTTCTGGATTATTTGCACTGCATCTGGACAGGCGAAGCAGGCTCAGTGACAGCCATGGTCTGTTTAGTATGCAGACACAGACACAGCCATGAATTTCAAAGCAGAGGAAGGGCTCAGTGCCAACGCCAACAGGAGAAAAGTAAACCAACCCTACAGTATTATTTGTGTCTCAGACAGCCTCCATTTTGAGTGTCTTTGAAGCCTGTAATTAAACAGAATGAAAAATAGGCTTTTCACTGGTGAACTTATTTATTAGTCGGTCAGAAGCCTGACTTCCGTCAGTGAAGTCAATGATCTTAAGAATTTCTGGGAAGGAAGAGAAGGCCAAATGATGAGAAAAGAGATAGAATGGAAACAGGGGCTCAAGGCTTGAGTTAGCCTTAGAAACTGGCACAATGACCAACCAGATATGAGGAGTATATAATTCTTGTCTAATGGCGCATGACCGTGCAGCAGGGGGCTAGCTAGAGGCATAGCGAGTGAATGGGGATGCAGCCTATGGGCACCGCGATGCTGCGAGTACCACTCTTCCGTTTCTTCTGACATTATAACCATGCTCATTACTCCTTTATCTCTCTTCTCTGTGAGACTCTTGAAGTTTGCATGGTCCAGAGACGGACCATGGTACATTCTCTGTGTACTTCCTCACAAGCATCAGCACAGGTAGGTAGTCTTGTGGGAAAATGGTGATGACGAATGACAGTTATCCTGAATTCTTCTTAGACGTTCTATTGGAAGGTAATTGGAGAGCCCCATGTTATTTTAAGATCCAGTGTGGAGCTTGTATTTCTCTTTTACCTGGTTTCCCTAGTGGTAAAATCTCGTATAACAATCTGTGGTAACACAACTACGAAACTCACTAGAACAGAGTAGCCATCCACAGATTTTTTTTTATATACTATTTATGCTGTGTCATTGAAACATCTCTCTAACTGTGCTTATGAGCATGAACATGTATTAGTGAACTAATCACAGGGGACTCTAGCTTAACACGGTTAACACGGATTTTGCTACTTATGAGGTCACTTAGGTTCATATGCACTCACATTTGCATATAAAGGTCCGAGGAAGCAAAGCTCTCAAGAAGAACGGGAGAGAAGAAAAAAAGAACACATATTGTTATTGTAATAACAGAGGAAACTGTGCCCTTTGGAATTCCTGAGTACCTGCACGGTGAGCTTCAGATCTTTAAGGTTGTAACAAGAGCACAGGCAAATAGATATTTGTCTGTTCAGCTGTTTTGATTTGCCCAGACCTTCTCTTTGCTAGGGAGAATGAAGCACACCAAAATGGAATGGAGACTATTGACTGTGAAAACCATTGCTAGATTCTGAGCCTAGCGAAAGCCCAAATTCCCTGAAGCACACAAGTCATATTGATGTTTGTCCTTAAAGATCATAGAATCCCAGCTGTTCAAAGCGAGCTAGGGACCAAAATTCAAAGGATTAAGTGGGAATAAATAAAAGGTATGCGTGCTTGTCTCATGAATAAAGGAAGGTCCAGACAACCAGAAAAGTGGTATCTGCTATTTACTTTCTTCATGGAAAGTGGAGGAGTAGAGCAAGGCTCTAGGAGTCCAGACACCTCAGTAGAAATCACCACTCACCATTGATGTAACAGTGACATGTTATGTATTTTTTAATGGGATGCTTCATCAGTTTGTCAGTCATCCATACATGGGGGCCCCTCCAACCTTCTCTGTGTAATTCTAATTTTAGCCCACAGGCTTCTTAAACAAGGACAGAAAGAGTTATTAATCTTTGGTTTTAGTTTTTACTTTCTTTCAATATCTCTGGTATTCCCATGCCTCACAAAAAGACTGAATTCTTGTTTTGGTTTCATTTCTTGTTTGTTTTGTTTTGGGAATGTACCTCTTCATGTATCAAAGTGACTGACTCCTTGGCCTCTTTTACTGTGGTAATGTATTATCTGCTAATAATCTCCTGGTCACTCTATGTGACATGACAATGATGTGCCAGACAATGATCCTGATTTGTTCTGTGATCTTTCTTTATTTTCCAGAGAATTTTTGAGGACACCAAGTCATAATACCAAATGGATGACAATTCTTTGTTGCTTTTCTCACTGCTCTGGAGTGGAAACTTAATCAGTAGATGGGTGTTTTCTTGTTTTACTCAGTGTATCTGAAATACTTAGAACAAAGTAGTCACTCAAAAATATTTGGTGATGATATTAACTACTTGATTGTCAACGGAATTTCCTAGAAATTAGGAGAAAGGGAGAAGACATCCTACTACTGTGATGTCACGTACCAGTTGATGTGACAGGGCCAAAGGGAGCTTTAAATTTAGGTGACTTTTGTTGAAGTTTTATGACACTAAAGCAATCTAAATATGAGACGATGCCAGGCAGATCAAACTGATGTGCAGTGGAAAACAAAGCATTAGGCTGCTATGAAGAAAAATCAGTTAGATGACTCAAACAGCAGCTTGGGGACACTGTGTTTCTATTGCTTTTTGAGTGGAAAAACTTGACATTGGTTTGTTCTACACTCATTACTAGATTGTACCAGCAACTAAGAGAGCATGTCTGAAATGAACCGTTAAATGTAGTCCTCTGCAGATTTAACACAAATTATATCACTTTGAAAAGTGCTCTGACATAACTTAAGAGTTAAACATTTGCTTCAGGTGCAGATGCTTATGGTAATAATTGACAAGCTGTGCTTAGTCTCGATGGGTAAGGTTGCTTTTTTAACACAGGACATCATTAAGTTCCTGAAAAAAAGTGAATTCTGGTTATGTTTTAAAAACTGTTGGATAAACATTGTTGTTGCTAAGTAACTGAGCTGATTGATGTATTACATATTATGTGACCAATAGAAATCTCTAAGTTCAAGCTCCTTGCACAGATTTCAGGAGACTTTGCTTTTTGATCAATTATTTGAAGTATAGGATTCTAAGTCCAAAATCATTTTTTTTTTTTTTATAAAAAAACCCAAAACACTCTCAAAACCTTTGTGAGATCATGTTGTTGGCTTTTCATTCCTTTATCACGTGGCTTTTCCCTTTAATCTCACCTAGAGTGCTGGTGTTCCTTGCTCAGAAATTGTAGAGTCAGTGTTTCTTTACAGAGGCTAAAGAAACATTCTGGGATATTTTGTTACTTCAAGATCAGAAGAGATAATGTATGAGTGTAGAGTTTAACAATGTTATTGTTTACATGACACTTGCTAATCACTACACATGACTTGTTATTCACATCTATTGTTATGAAACTGCCTATACTTGGATTGTGGATAAGACACAACTCCAAGGAAGTTAATTTATTTTTATGGCCCAAATTCATCTAAATAGCCATGCTTTTCTGATTCAAGCAGGTCATATTAGCTGTACTCGCTGTGTGCTGAGTCTCTGCCACTGGGCTATGGAATTTTTTCATGCCAACTCACATGACCTTTTCCATAACTGATTTACATATAGTCATTCCTTTTACAGGTTGGGGGAAATGCATCATGGAACTTAGACAGCTTGCCAACATTCCTGAGGTGAGGAGAATAGACACGGAATGTTCAGAAGAAAGACTGTTTCTGTCAGAGTGTGTGTAACAAAACATTCCTTCTTTAATTTCAGCTTATTGCCTCCCACATATGGGATATATGCTTAGCCATCATTTGCTTCTTGTGGATATATGCAATAAATCAATAGATTTGTAGACATTTCTGGTTCCTATTGTGTACCAGATCCAGAGGATCAAGAGATGAAGTCTTACAAAGTATGACAGAAGCCTTCTGAGGGGATATTGAGTGTTTTAAGTGTTATATGTCTTTTACGGTGGATTTTGTAGAAGAGACAATATTGGAGATGAATTCTGAAGGATATATCAAGTTAAGAACTGTAACAAAGTCTAGATATGTAAGACTGAGAATTGCATCCAGAGGCTATAATGTAGATGTGAGCAAGGCATAAGTCCAGCTCTTAAGGTCTTGCATTATCAGAATACAAAATCAGGCTTGTTTTTTGCTTTATGAAAGACACTGTTCAAGGGGATATTCAGTCAATATACTGTCTAGTTATAGTTCAGGCTGAAGAAATATACCTTGAAGGACTTGCCATTATTAGCATCTCAACCAGAAAGTGGTTGTAGATATTTCAGACATCATTAATAATTGAGTAATAATCGTTAATTATGAAAAAATAATATAATAAATGATTTAACTAATTAATGGATAATTAATAATGGTAATTAATCAAACATAGAGCCTCTCAGTATTTATTCAGATGTTAAACATACTAGTCATTGGTCTGTTTTATTAAATAGACTTTACACTTTAAACTTAACAAAATGTCCAAGAAGTGAAATTATTTATTTTCTTATCACCTTATTTTGCCAGAAATTCTCATGAATGATTAGTGTGAAAAAAAATGAAAGATTGAATAGTCAGTGCTCCAGGGAACAATTTCTGCTCCATGAGTTTGCAGTTCCACTGTGGCTGAGGGAATGAGCACTTTGTCTTTGTAATTTAGACTGTAATTTGGGTTGTGATAGGGTGACACTAAGTGGCTGGAAATGGAACGGCTTTGTCAATGGGAATCAAACTAAGAACAAAAAAATTACACTTGTGATGACATTTATGACTCTCTGGCAACAACAGGAGAGGATTATAATCATAGTAACTCAGAATCATTTAAAAAAAAAATCAACAGCTAGCAACTTCCTTCCTTCTGTGAAGCTTATGACCCTTAGAAATGGATGATGAAAGCCAATGGAAATGGAATCATGCAACCTAAATTGGAAGAGAAACCCTTTACTTCTAAAGGAAGTAACAATATTATTCTGTATTGTTCTGCTACTACAGTCAGTATGTATTTTTATTGTTCTTAGTCATTTTAGAAATTTTTTCAGAAATAATTACATTTGTATCCATTGAAAATCAAAAATACTTCCTAGTCTAACATTCATTTATTTATTTAATGAACATTAGCTTGAATCAATAATGATCACTTTTAGTTAACTTGCTTAATATTGGCAATTGTGTCTTATTTAAGGTTGTATTCCCTGCCCTGTAAGTATGTCTGATTGATGGTGACAGGTATATGTGCTGTCTACAGATGGACCATTTCTATCAATGTATTGATAGAAATGTTATTTACAGAGATTCCCACTTAACCTTTGAGTAATTTTCATAAAATGAAGACATTTTTCTCCTCAAACGGGTTCTTTGAAGAGTTTCTATACATTGGTTATGATCCTGGCCTTAGGAGTCAATAAAAAACAACCACCCTTAAATAACGGATGTTTTGCCTGTTGTGGTGGTGCACGCTGGTAGGATTTGCTGAAGGAGGCAGAGGCAGGAGGATCATGAATTCAAGGCCAGCCTGGGCTACACATTTGCTGGGCAGTGGGGGTGCATGCCTTTAATCCCAGCACTTGGAAGGCAGAGGCAGGTGGATTTCTGAGTTCAAGGCCAGCCTGGTCTACAAAGTGAGTTCCAGGACAGCCAGAGCTACACAGAGAAACCCTGTCTTGAAAAAACAAACAAACAAACAAACAAACAAAAAATAAAAGATGTGTGACGAGTCTTTAGACATAAGGCCTCCAACTTCACACAGATTTTTGCTCCCACCTATGTTCTTCACTTCTGGATTAATCACTTTTCTTGCCTCATCTGAACTGTGGTAGTCGCAAATTCATGTGCATGGGGAAAGTTGGCAACTTCATTTCCCCCAGATTTTCTGGTCTGTATTTCTTTCATTTGTCTGTCTTTTGTATCTCTTCTTTTATTTCAGGCATGGGTTATTATTTCGCTCACACCTTTAACACAAGTGCTCCGAGGAGCCCACCATGAATTGTCTTGGTCATTAAGTAGAACGTGGATAATTTCAACCTGCCTTTGGCTTTAATTGTCAGGCATACATTAGCTGTACTTATGGCTCTCACTGACTGAGGACTCTCAGCACCTTATGACCTCATCAACCACACAGCTCTATCCTTTACAAAGCAGTGTGCACACTTCCAGCAAAATATCCACAAGACTTTATGTCCAGGCAGCATTCATTCCATATTGTCTGTGTGATATTTCTCCATCCTCCTCATTACTCAACAAAGAAACATATATGAATTTCTGATAGCTGGATGCTTCATTCTGTTAGCATATATTATTTGTATTAAATACTGAGTTTCTCTGAATTTTCATATACATATATAATGTAATTTAATCATAATTCATCCATCATTTTTATTCTTAGTCCTCGGTCAACCAACACATGATTTTCATTGCCTCAAATGTTTCTCAAAGCCCATTTGTCCTTATATTTATATTAATTAAGGGCTAATCTCTTCAAACATTTATTACTTCTATTATAGCTTTATTTTGTTTTTTAACCTATTTTCTACTTCCTATCAATCCCTTCATCTCCCATTATAATTTCCTAGACAGGCTGAACTTTCAAAGCTTTAAAGTTGACCCCATGATTCTGCCCCTTATGATGCAGTATTGGCTTCCAACAGCTTCCAGAATTAAATTTCAGTTTCTCTAATTTTCTTCATAAAGGAAAGAAGTAGGAGGATGCAGATCAAGTGTTTCAGGGCCTTAATGAGTTGATAACCTCATGGATAACCTTAGACATGGGTAAGGAAAGAATGTAGCAGCAGAGGTGAACAGAGGAGGGAGGAAAGGGTGAGAGGGAGGGGAGGGGAAAAAAAGAAAGAGGGAGGAGGAGAAGGAGGGGGAGGGGGAAGAGGGAGAGGGAAAGGGAGGGAGGGAGAGAGGAGAGGAAAGAGAATCAGTGGCAGGGAGAGTGGAGGAAGAAGAGTGTCTGTGGGGATAAGAGAGCATGGAAGCATACACAAAGGGAAAGTGAAGAAAGAAGATAGGACAAAGCTAAGGGAGACCTGAGTGAACTTTTATTCTGTGTTTTTGAAAGCCTGTCATAGAGAGGAATGTGGAGTGCTCCTCACAGCTGGAATCGATGTGTGGTCAGAGTCAACTCATCCACATGCAAACTTTAAAAAGAAATTCCAGGAGCAGAGATAAGTCTCTGTCCTTTTCCTTACATGATCTCATCTCTTCCCAGGTCACTGTTACTACCTTGATGTATGTCAATCTAAATAGAGGTGAGGGCAAAGGCTGTGTTACTGGCTGGAATGAGAAAGGGTGATTCCAAGTGCTTTTGTTTCCAACCCAATATGCTTCTTTAAAAATTGGCAAGTGACATATTACCTGTGCTTTAGCTATCCAATAAATCCATGTAACTGTGTAGAGTTCACACTTTCTGTCTTGATTAAGTACTATGAAATCTTGTATCAAAATGTACCACAACTTCAGCAGATCAAACTGCTGTAAAGAGTTGCTGGAAAAGTCACATCAGATAAATTAGGGAGGACTTTAATGAGTAGCTTGCCTCAATCACTTTATTTTGTTTCATTCTACAAGTTTATTATAACATATTGGGTATTCAATAACTTACAAATCATTTAAAATCCACAGTTCAATTTTTTACTTATTAAGTACCTGTGACCCTGTTGTAATAAAGGTATTGAAAAACTCCATAGATCGTGAACATTCTTGTAGATTCTTTATGACACCTCTGTTCCTCCAAGTTCTCAGGTTCATTCTCTGGGCTCTGATACATTGATCACCAGAAGGCTTCAGAATCTTATGCAAATGGAATCATAAACCATGAGCTCGTTATGTCTGGCTCCTTTCACTCAGATATATACAAGTAGCTTCATATTTTAATCCTCCACTTTTCCTTGCTGATTAATATCCCACCTGTCACAATTTATTGATAGAGTCACTTATTTGTAGTCATTTTGTCACTCACCAGTTTTATTGATTAGAAATAAAACTTACATAAACATGTAGAGGCAAGCTGTGTGGAGAACGTGTGGTTTTATCCCTCTGTAGCAAATAGCCTAGGGGTAGAAGAGGTAAGGAATGGGGAGCTTTGTATTTAATGATATATTATAAATTATTCCTAACATTTTTCATCATCACCAGAAGTAGATGACTATTTACACTGATCAATATTTTTGTCAAAATCGGATGCATGTAGTTGCTTAATGATCAGTTGATTGAAGGGACATGCTTTGACATAATACATTTTTAAGAATTTCATGACTGTAACAACTAAAGCTTTTCATAAGCTCATTAGCTTGTAGAAAGTATATACATATATTAGTTTATGGTAACTTAAAACAAGCTATAATCATCAAAGCGGTTCAATTGAAAAAATGCATCCATAAGATCTGCTAGTCTGTAGGGCATATTCTGAATTAATGATTATTATAAGAGGTCTTAGCCCATTATGTTTGTGGTCCTGAGTGCTATAAGAAAGCAGTTTGAGCAAGTCATGAAGAGCAAGTCAGTAAGCAGCACTTCTCCACGGCATCTGCATCAGCTCCTGTTCATGGATTCCTGCCTAGTTTGAATTCCTTCCCTGACTCCCTTCAATGATGCACAGATATAGAAGCATAAGCAAAATATACCTCTTCTTCTCCAAATTGCTTTGGTCATGGTGTTTCATCACAGCAATAGTAAACTTTACTAGGACATATACCTTTAATATGACTGTTCAAAATTTACCATTGTAAAGAATGAGTTGTGGGTTATATTGATTTGTGCAAGTTCTTATATATTCTGAACACAATCTGATATGCTGCAAATATCAATATTTCCTCTCAGCCAGGCGTTTGCATTTTTATTTTGTAAGCATGTGTTTTTGTTTTTATAAAATCCAATAATTTTTATCTTATTCATGATTTCTGTGCCTTTTCTAATAAATTTTCACCCTCTCTAACTTAGCAAAGAAATTGACCCATGTTTTAACCTCAAAATATCACATTTATTTTAAATTTAACTGTTTGAAGAACTGGTAGAATGTTCCCTAACGTGGCTATACTATTCCGTATCCCATTCACACCAACAGCTGATAAAGGTTGAGGTTTTCTTCCTTCTTCTTTGTCTTCATTTTCATATTCTTCCTGACTTACTTTGTAGCCCAGGCTGACCAAGAACTCATGACCTTCCATCTCAGCCTCTATAGAGTTAGGACAGCATGAGCCTACAAACAGGTTATCCAGAGGGCTAATGTGTTCTACTAAGGGATGCTTTAACTATACATTTAATCTATATTATAGATCAAAGTCAGTTTTCATAATTGAGTTTTTCTACAACTGCAATAATTAAATTGGTTACCATTCAGATATTTCTTATCAAGCTGGACACAAGATTGCATGATTCAGGTCCACAATGAAAATGCCAGAAGGATTACTGTAAATCTGAGGTTAGCTTAGTCTACCTATTGAGTTCCAAGGGGAGCCAGAGTGGTGTTGAAAAAATTTATCCCCTGAAAATATTAAATAATGTTTATATTAACCTTTGAGAATCTCATACAATGCATTTTGATCATGTTCATCAACCCTAACTCTTCTTAGGCCTATATCATACCCAACCACCTTCATTTTCTCTCCCCCACCCCATGGGCTGAATTATTTATATTTCTAATATATTCATATTTGGGGAACACACTGTGACTTTCTTTCCTTTGTACTTGTGTTCTCCAAAGAAGCAGAGCGAGAACATATAAAAGCACAGAAGAGGGAATTTATTATGCAAATCAGCTCATGACATTACAAAGGTCAGAAAATCTACTATAAATCTTCTGCAATCTATTAATTCAGTAAGGCCACTGGTGGAATTCAGCCTATATCCAACCACTGATGGCTAGCCAAGCCAAGTCTGAGGGCAGATGCTTGCAAACTGTGGAGCTGCAAGGCCCAAAGGCACAAGAGTATCCCACTGTTGAATGAACAGGAGAATTTGTCCTTTCTCTGTTGTTAGCATCTATATGATGTGTGTGTGTGTGGGGGGGGAATCTACTGTGATTCTCAAGATTGTGTTTTTATTTTCCCATTTTAGCAGACCTTTAATCCAGTCATATTTCTTTTATAATCTTGTCTAGCCTTCTAAGAGTGTGGATCAATTGAAGTGTAGTTCTTTAACAAAGACCTCCACTGTTTGGATCAGTCCTGGACATGTAGTTAGGTGGAGACTTGTGCAGGGTTACTCTTTTCTATGACTCTCTTCCCTCTATCTTCCTCTGCTCCCCTTCACGTTTCCTATGGTCAGAAACCATGGTGTGTTGTTGGAATTTGAATGACACGGCTGTTCTGGGATAGATGTTCGCCTTCAAATATTGGCCAAGGATTAGGAGATGAAAACTTTTTACATGCATATATTGGTTTGATTCTCCACGTGTCAATTCCTCTCCATATAGTACTATTGATTGTTTGCTGTGCTGGTGCCCAAACCTAGGGTCTTGCACATTGTTAGAAAGTTTTCTGTGAGCGAAGCTACATTCCCTGCCACATCTAATTTGGTTTATTCTCTTTTCTTAAACTGTAGGCATTAAATTATGTGGAGTTTAGAACTATCACAAACTTTTGGGGGTAGATTCATAGAACCACCCAGAAGTGACACATTTGTGGTTTGCTGTGTCAAATATTCTCTTCCATTTTTTGTCATATAGTCTGTCCATAGTTAATTACACCTAGATTGTAGGGAAAGAGAAGGGTGAGAGTCAAAGGATGTCCTCTCTGTGTGAGAAGGCTCACAGAATAGAAGAAATCTATGTTTCGTTCTATTTGAAATGTGCATGTGTGAGGACGTCTCTTTGCTTCCTATGTGTCAGTGTCCAAGACGACCTCTCTGTGGCCATTCTCCATGAACTGCAGGCTTCTGTGGTACATTATGAATCCTACTTACAATCCCATGCAACTGGCTCTGAACACAATTCTTTTGGCCAACTTCAATTGTTCAGATGCATGTAGAATTAACTCAACCCTTTTGCAAAACCAAAGGAAGTTCCTAAGAAGCATGAGGAGGGCTTGAGTGTTAATTGGCATTTCTGTCAACCCCACAGCTGAAGACAAAATAACATCTACTGATGCGTTGTGGCCCTTAGCACGGTTTTCTTTGCCTAGAATTCAAGTCAGCTTGGAAAGAAAGATCTAGAGCAGAAATCATAGTATCTGATAGCTAACATATAAAACTGCTTTATTTTTTAGATAAAGCAATTAAGATTATGATGAGCCCACAGTGAAAGAGGCTGCAGGGGAAACCTTTTCCCATTCCCAGCGCACAGAAGAATAGCAGTGCAATAAAATATAGCCGAGTGTTAGGGATTTAAAGCTTAAAACAGTGACTATAATTCTGGGTCCTAATAAGCTTTTTACTCTTCAACAAATGAGGAAGGAGGAATTTTTAAATTACATTTGATCTTTCAAGCAGTTACTTTTAGTTCTGCCTTCCCACACCATGCCCGCTCGTTCATTAGAGTCTGTACTCAGATATAGCTTGCAATTGGCATATGGAAACAAAGCTAGTAAAAATAATTTGTTTGAGATTTGAGCCTTAAGTTCCACTTAATCCTGCAGTGGAAGGAAGAGAAAGGACGGGAGTGACTCCTAAAACCAGAAGACTTATGGTTTTTATTCCATTTCTGAGATACTGATGGAGTTTTAGTCTGAACTTTGAAATCGGATAATAATGGCTGGCACTTTTCATGAGGCGTTATCTAGTCAAGTTTCTTGCCAAAACCATTTAGCAATGAATACTTAAATACATTCTGCTCTAAGGTATTTTATCAGCTAATTCATGCATAGTGTATTTGAAATTTCACATTTATATAGTATATGAGTACAGCATGATAAATACCTAAGAGATGGTTGAAAACTGCAGAATTTCAATAGCAATGACTAATTTATTTTCTTTTTCATTATGAGCTTTCAACGAACTTGTCCATAATTCTTCTGCTAATACACTTTTACCATCATTAATTGTACTCGTGATTCTTTTCTTATAAGCTCCTCTGAAAACACTATGTGTGATTGGCTACATTATTACAGACTGGTATCCATTTCTACTCTTGGAAATTAGGTGATGAGTGGGAAAATCCTACCAGTGAAGCCAGAAGTTCTTGAATGTTATCAATCAGAGGCCTGGGTGATACATGAGAGGGAGGGAGGGAGGGAGGGAGGGAAGGAGGAAGACAGAAACAGAGAGACACAAAAAGAGACACAAAGAGAGACAGACACACAGAGAGACAGACACAGAGAGACAGACACAGAGAGACAAACAGAAAGATATTGCTTACACAGAACTATGAAGGTTGACATGCCTCAAGATCAGTGAATGGAGCCCTAATGTGTTCCAGAAACCACCAAAATTTCAGCTTAAGAGCAAGGGAATGACCCAAGTCCTAGGCCAAAGTAGTCAAGCAGACTTTTTTGTCTATTCACATCTGTACTTGATTATATATGGCCACCTACCTTGGGGAAAAGAGGGAGGGAGAAAAGAGGGAGGGAAGAAGGAAAGGAGTGAGGGAAGGAGAGAGAAGCACAGAGAGGGAGGAGAGAGAGAGAGAGAGAGAGAGAGAGAGAGAGAGAGAGAGAGAGACTGTTTTACTCAGTCTACTAGATCAAGTATTAAATGTAGCCACAGATATAGGCAGAATGCTTGATCAAATGTCTAGATAATCTGTGGTCCAACTAAATTGACATATAAAATTAACTATCAGAATCCATAACAAACACTCCACTGTCCTTCTTTTTCTACCCACCACAGAGAAATTGAGAGAGCTTAATTTTCTCTAGTTGGGAAGAAATACAATCTTTTAAACAAATCATAACAAATTAGAGGTTGTTTGCCCTATAGTAATTTTGAGAACTTGATTTAACTATTTTGGTTAGATACACTGGAATTTCAAAACAAGAACTGGACATTAATATATATTTGATAACAAGATTATTTTCTACCAAAATCAGAATTTAATCAGACTTACACAAAACTGGAAGATTTCCTTGAATTCTTTTTTCCTGGCTTCTGAATGTTGCCCATGAAGTCATTCATATCTTCTCATGGTATTTAATTTTTATATATGCCATATGTTCTCTGAGATTTTACTGTTTTCCTTCTATGAAGTTTTTGAAATTTATACTTGTTATCTCCAGTGATGATTGATATTTTTATTGATTGATTGATTGATTAATTAATTAATTTATTGGTAGGGTTTTTCTATGCAACTAAGACTTGGTACAAGCTCATATACATCCTATCTTAATGTTTACTAATATTATTAATGTCTATTATTAGTGTATATGTTTGTGTTCCCTTAATCTCTTTCACTTTGAAAGACTTATTTTTATTAATATTTGATAGGATATTTATTCACTGGAATTTAGAAAGCTTTTATATAATTATGTTGAGATACTTGTGCAAAATATTTAAAACTATATGTCAAGACTTGAAAAAATGAAAAATAATGCATTATTAAGGAAATATTTATTTAATTAGTCCTAAAAATTAAAGTAATAAACTGACCATAAATATGAATTTTAGTTTCATAGCTATATTGGTTAGGTCTGATACTTATATGGAAAATTAGATAAGTAAATACCTATAAAAACTAGGAAAAGTTGAGAAATAAAAGATCAACCCTATATATGTGAATTTTGATAAGACTATATGACTCTAAAATATTTATTAAAACAAATATGAAGGTGACTTTGTTTCCTATACTCCATAGTAATACAGATGACAAAATATTAAAAGGTTACAATATGAACATTAGGCCAGAGAAGAGCAATGAAAAGTATACAAATTTTGCAGTAGTTCATAATCCAAATTAAGAACATGTGTAGATGTGCATACATAAGATGGTAGGGAGAAAAGCTGTGTTTTTTTTCTGAAAGCCAAACACCCTAATACTACAGCAGATAAAGTTAAAGTTATTTAAATTTCTAAAACCTTAAGAAAATAGTTAATTATCAGCCTGACATAATTGCTAATATAAACCCAACCATTCAGCTTTTGCCTTGTCAACCTGTCATTTTCTACAGAGAATAAACTCCTTTTTTGAGTGGCCTTATTTCCAGGATCTTCTGAAGCTCTGCCAATACCCAGGAACTGACTCATCAGCTGGGTTCCCTAAGGAAGACAGAACATAGAGAGGCCTGGGTGCCTGCCCTCCAGAATGTTTCCAGATTCCTTGTGTATTTCTTTGTGACAATTAGTCTATATAGTCATACAGAAAGTTCTAAGCAATTTAATTTAGATTTTATTAAATTAAACTAAAAAAAAAATAGAGCATTTCTTATACTGCAAGTTAAAACTAAAATCAGAGTGAAGACTGAACCCATGGAAAAAGCTCAGGATCAGTGTGAAGACCCCACTATGAACTCACGGAAGAACAAAGGGTCACCTTGGAAGAGTGCAGGGTCTAGACCATAGAAAGCATCTATTGTAATCTCAAGGTGGAGTGGTGAGATAATGGACTCTGGCTAACACAAGTCCATTACTAGAGGGCTACAATTTATCTGGACTCAAAAGAAGACAGAAACAGGGCTAGAAGTTTTGGATGGGAAAGGAGAGCAAAGATGAGTGTCAGGAATAGTGGGTGACACTTGAGGATGTTGTAGAGAGGCTTGAGGTTCAGGGTGTCAGGACTGGGATGACAATTGGCCGTCATATGTCATCAAGAATATTCAGATTACTCGCAGAGTGGTTAAAAGGTTATTTGAGTTAATGGTTAACTGTTTTGGCTTTTGAGATTGTTCAGTTTAGTCTTAACTTCAGAGTATCTGGGATTAAAGGCTTGAGATGCTATGTTTAATATTTCTAACTTATTTGGCATCAAACAACCTATAAGATATGCACAATTTTTAGAAGCTATATGTTTTGAACAAATATATACTATAGACGCTTTTGATATTCTTTCTTTTGATAAATATTTTGATAAACCATTATAACCATATCCAATGCAATACAAGCCTAAGTCACATTCATAGTTTGAAATGACTTTCAACATCATATTTTTTAATTAGCCACCTCACTAAACTCAATTAAAACCACTGTTTTGATGCATAGTGTTTACAAACACAGTGCAACTCTGCAGAAGAACTACAGAGCAAATTTAGACCATGTAACCAATGACACATAATGGGGGACCTAGAAACAACTATAGCTACATAGTTTTTGACAAAGGTGTCAAAATACACACAGGAGGAAATGGCACTTTTGTCAAGTAGTATTGGAAGAGCTGTATACCCACAAGCAGAAGGTTACAATTAGATCTATATCTCTTACTCTGCACATAAGTCAATTAAAAGTGGATTAAATACCTTAATTTAAAATTGGAAAAGTTTAAATGTATTTATTTTATGTGTATAGATGTTTGTCTGCATGTTTATCTGTACACTATATGTATATGGGGTGCCCAAGGAAGCTAGAAGGAGTCAGATCCCTTGGATCTGAAGTTACAGAGGGTTGCAAACCACCAGTTAGATGCTTATAATTGAACCCAAGTCCTCTGCAAGAGTAGCCAGTGCTCTTAGCCATTTTTCCAGTCCCAGTTTTGATGGAAGCTAAAGTAGAAAGAAACACACACACACACACACACACACACATTCATTGATTATGAAAGGTAGCAAGAGGCAATGACAGGTTGAAAGCATAAGGGAGAAGCTGCTCCATGGGAAGAAGCCGTAGGATTCTTTCATTTCTTCTTTATTCAGTTTCCATCTCTACTGTGCTACTCACTCCACTCACTCCTCTCCTCCCAGCCCCACCCTCACAAATAACAAACTCCTCCCCCTTTTACTCCCTCCCCCTTTCCTCAGAGAAGGGGAAGTCCCCCTTCCCACGGGTGCAACCCCACCCTGGGATATCCAATGGCCATAGGCCTTAATGCATCCTCCCCACTGAGGCCCAAACAGCCAGTCCAGCCAGGGGAAAGAGTTCCAGCCACTGGCAGTGGAGTCAGAGACAACCCTAGCTCCAATTATTAGGGGACCCACATGAAGACCAAGCTACACATCTGCTACAAATGTGTAGAGGGCCTAGATCCAGCCCCTACATGCTCTTTGGTTGGTAATTCAGTCTCCCTGAGCCCCCATGGGCTGAGGTTAGTTGACTCTGTAGGTCTTCTTGTGGTGTCCCACCTGCTCACCCAATTCTATTCCCCTCTCTCTCACAAAACTCCTGAAGTTCCACCTGATATTTGTCTGTAGATCTCTGCACCTGTGTCCATCCACTGCTGGATAAAACCTCTCAGGAAATAGTTATACTATGCTACTGTCTGTAAGCATAGCCAAGTATCATTAATAGAGGTTGACTCTCTCACATGGAATGGGTCTCAGGTTGGGTCAGTCACTTGATGATTGACCCCCTCAGTCTCTGCTCCCTATTTATCCCTACATATCTTGTAGGTAGGACAAATTTTGGGTTGAAGGTTTTGTGGGTGGGTTAATGTCCCCCTCCCTCTACTGGAAGTCCTATCTGGCTACAGGAGGTGGCCCCTTCAGTCTTTATCCCCCCATGGTAGGAATCTCAGTTAGGGTCATCCCCATAGACTCCCCATAGTGTCCCTAGTCTCAGCCTAGTCCCAGAAAATTTTTAGCAGCTTGGGAGCACAGTTCATCCATCTATTGTCCTTAGGAGTTATGTGTTCTCCTTCTAAATCTACTTCAGCCTAAGCAAACCCAACTCCTCAGATTGGGCAGGGAATCAGGACTCTCCCTTTTCTCTGGATTTCTTCAGGGATTATCAATCAACATGCTCATGGGCACTAAATGAAATTTTGACAAGCACTGTTTTAATGAAGGGTATTGACATTTTATGTATAATCTCTATATAATAAAATGCAGTAATTTAACAGCTAATAAAAGAGACCAGCCTTACTTTCTGTTAAAATATTCTGAATAGAAATGTTCTGTCTATGACTTCCTTATTCCAGGGCAATTAAACACAATTCTAAAGATCAATATGAAGATCAGTACATGTGACCCATGAATCCACTAACTGTCCAAGGCCAGCTCAAAAGACCTCTTAAAATGTCTACATCATGAGACAGATATGGGGTTAGCTGAAACAAGATCTGATGGTATGAAAAATTAGGTCTTAATCCTGAGAAATCACTTATGTAATTAAAGAGGTGTTAAATGTTAAGGCAGAGAATGGGAAAGTGGAGGAAAATAGAAATATAGTAGAAATAGTTTTAAATATAGGGGGCATACAATTAGATACATGCAACTCTAGTGATGACTTGCTAAGGGTAAAACATTTTTTCCTGCGTCTCTAAGCATGCAAAAGATGCAGCATCAGCAAGATTGTGAATCAGGTCTTTGAAAGGAGCAAAGTAAACAGATGCAGCAAGACTTTGTAAGTAAGTTCTTTGATTAGGATTGTGATGTAAACAATGAGCAAAGCATTCTTTGAGGCACCTTGCCTTGAAATGACACAACGGTTTATTTCTTTGCATCAGCCTGAATCAACTGCTTTGCAAAAGATCAGCAGAATAACTGGGCTCAGACGTACTTTTGAAGGTAGCATGTAAGAGCTGATCTGCACAGATTTCTAATTGCTTTAACTCAAAACAGAAGTACGCTGTTTAAGAAACTGGAATGAAACTCCCCACAAACTCTAATTGATATCCTGATAGCACTGCGGAGTAATTAAACCTTCTCTCTGCTGCAAAGTCTCTTCCACAGACACCATCCGTTATCATAAGTGCTTCCAAGTCTTAGGAAAATAAATGACAGAAGATTAAAGACAGGGCGAAGAAAATCTCTTCCCTTTATAGGTAATATGAAGGAATAATTTAATGGCAGCATTCTAGAGAGCAGGCATGTAATCATCTCCAAGAATTAACACATCTATCTCATGATGCAATGACTTCAAGAGAGGGTGCTTGAAAGAGTGACAGAGAAAGAGCGCAGCTCTAAAAACGGTTCTCAGAAAAGTGAAACATTGTATCTACCTGTGATAAAACTGGGAAACTGACATTTTTCTTAATTACTTTCTAAGTGGTCTGGTTCAACTGACCTATAATTGGTTTAAGTAAAGATTTTTAAAGAGAAGATTCAGTAGCATAATCCTTAGAGATGAAGGTTTGTGTTCTCTGCCAAATCACATTTGTACATGTTAGACCACCAGATCTGGGCTTCAGCACTTTTGGTGTGGAAAAACTGGGGCATGTCTTGTGAAGGCTACAGGAAAGGAAGGTATCTGAAAGAGAAAGGCAGTGCTTAAACAAATGGTAATGAGCTCAGAGGAGCAGCTTAATCATCTGCCTACCATGGGCTTCTATGTGGATGGTACCAAAGGAGCTTCATTTAATGAGAAGATTTATCTTCGATGCCTGTGTAGGGAGAGATGATCTGACATTGTTTAAACAGACAACAGCAGAATGCAGGGTTTTAACACTGGTGTATTACAACAGTGCTCAAGGAATCGCTTAACAAATACATTTAAAACACATAATCTAAATCCCCTTTAAAGGGTAACTCACATTAATCCCTCAGCTGGGGTTCTTCATTTTTATAGCATCATTTATCACTTTGATGTAACATTAGTTTAGCAGATAAAAGCTGTGGCAGAAACTCTGAACCAAAGGCTGGAACATTAATGACTTAAGCAAAAAGGAAGCACTTGATAGACTAGGCATTGCTCCAGTCTTTCCCTTAGGTTATAATCTCAGATGCAGAAAGCAACCACTGCTGTATAAATAATGCTGGGACTTAGTTGATGTTGGCAAGACCAGACTTATTTGTAACACTAAAGGGTAAACAACAAAAGGTTTGACAAACTGACTCAAGAGAAAAATGGGTGTCTGGGCATTGGGGGCGTGGGGGAGTTCTGAAGGAAGAGGGATCTGAAATTCTCTGCTTCTGGAGCGGGGTTCTCTAAAACAGAAAAATAAAAAGGCATAGGGGTGCAGAGATACCACGGTACCCTCATAGTACAGATGGGAATGGAGAGTCACCGCTTCCCACTGTATCTAAGGCTGTAAATACTGCGTAAAGCAGACATGGCGTTTAGGGAGGCATTGCCTTCAAATTTTGCAAGGAAGAATTCTTGAAGACATAAAATTTCTACTTAAATTTCAATTTGTTTTTTCGCTTGACTAAATCATACACCTGGTCCCCTCCTCAACTTTCAGTACACTGTCTGGTGAGAGTCATTGCCTTTCTGAGATCAGTGTCCACTTCTATAAATGAGGCAGAGACAGGGATGCTGAATGTGCACTTTAATCCTCTGTTGATTTACCTTGTTCTTATTAATGGATCTGAAACATTTTAAGACATTTATTTTTATTTGTTTATTTTATTTAAACAGGCACATACCTGTTTTGCCTGCATGCATGTACATGCATGAAGTATGTACAGGAGCCTGAAGAGTGCATAAGATCATCTGAAACTGGAGTCACAGGTGGGTGTCATCTGTCATACGGTACTGGGAACTGAAGTCAGGTTCCTTTGCAAGAGCAACAAGTGTTGTTAACGGTCTAGGTATCCTTCCAGCTTCCTCCTCCCCGGGCAGTTGATAATTTTTCAGTGTTCTTTGAGGTGGTGGTATCTTTTTGCTCCATGTGGATGGAAATCCAGAGTAGGCATGGAATACGTCTTGTGTAGGTTCTAGGTCCTGGAGGGTGAAACATTTATGTACTCAGTTAATAGAATCAAAAGCTTATACCTCCAAGCTCTGAAAACTAGCAGTTAATCAACATGAGCCTCAGAAGCCAGAGATTTACAGATCTAGGTGCCAGGAATAAACTTACTGCTCTTAACTCCTTTTGCCAGAGGCCAGTCCTCAACAGCTAGTAGAATCCTCAGGCTTAGGTGACAGCCAGCAGTAGTACTCAGGGCCAGCTAGTGTTACAACTCTCCAGGTTGCGTGCTGGCACTCTGGCCCTTTACAGTAGTTAGTGGTGTCATGTTTGACCCTTCAAAGCTTGACAGCTTCCAGAAATTCTTCCAGTGAACAGGGCCATCCAGGGCTATCACCATCTGCTTGCTACCATTTTAGTTCTGCCTTTCTGTATACTTCAATCTTCTCTCTTTTGCCCACTTTCAACTCCCCAACACACACATACACACACGCACACACACGCGCGCACATGCACACACATACACACATACACACACACACGCACACGCACACACACATACACACACACAACTCTCTGGAACTTTCCAGCCACCCAGTCACACTCTTTTTGTTTGTTTGTTTGTTTTGGTTTTTCCAGACAGGGTTTCTCTGTAGCCCTGGCTGTCCTGGAACTCACTGTGTAGACCAGGCTGGCCCTGAACTCAGAAATCCGCCTGCCTCTGCCTCCCAAGTGCTGGGATTAAAGGCGTGCACCACCACTGCCTGGCTCCAGCCACACTCTTATTACTGCTGCTGCTGTTTCCTATCACAAGCTCAACCTTTTATATATATATGAAACTACTAAGCAGGTTGGAGAGATGGCTCAATGGTTAAGAGCACTGACTGCTCTTCCAGAGGTCCTGAGTTCAATTCCCAGCCACCACATGGTGGCTCACAACCATCTGTCATGGGATCCAATGCCTTCTTCCAGTGTGTCTGGAAACAGTTACAGTGTACTCATATAAAGAGTTGTTTAAAGAATTACAGTAAGCATGAAAAGAACAAAGGTCTTTAATTGACCTTTAATGTTACAACACCAGAGGGCAGCACAGGGTGTCTCCTTGCAGACAGAAAGTTGAATAGCCTGGCTGTTCAGTGAGGAAGGGACTGTGTCACTGGTGTGGCATTCAAATGAAAAGACTCTACTTATTCCAACCATAGCAGAGCTTCAAGTTCAATCAGTACTCCTCCTATCTTGACAGTAGACACATGTAGGTTCACAGAAATTTCCCTAAGCCCTGCCTTGCTTAGGATGATGCCTAAGAAGGCTGGCCTAGGTTGTTTGGAACAGAAAAGACAAGGGCTTCGCTTGTTTGGAATGGAACAGATTAGAGCAAACCCTCCTAGATCATGAGCTATGGCTTCAGGAGCAGTGAACTTTAGAGATACAATGTTCACAGAGTGATCAGAAAGAACCCAAAACCAGCAAGTTGCCATGAGAAGTCTGGCCTGTTGTCAGAGAAAAGGCACTGTGCTCACAGGTTCCCACTCCAGACATGAGGGAGGCTCTATCTGCTGCCATAGAAAGGCTTGAATAGCTTTCTCTTTAGGGTCATCCATTCACAGAAACACAACAGCAACAAAATTATAGGGTGCTTACAATAGACTTAAAAATAGAGCAACACAAAACCATCATTCTCCACGATATCCAACAATGCTTAACAGCATCTAATATCCCTTAACTGCATAACCCTGGCCCCAGTGCTCTAGGAGAGCCCTGTGAATATCTCTCTGTGAAAACATGTTATCAAACGGATAATGGCGGGCATATTTTTTAGAGTTAGAATTTAATCAGGGGAAGAGCCATTCAGGACTTTTCCAGTAGCCTCAGTGCCACACAATCATCTGGTTTCCCAACATCCTTTTGGTTGAAAGGAGTAAAATCCAAGCCAGTGTCTCATGCTGTATTTTATTTAGCCTGTGGTAGGCATTTCCCATCTGCCCCATTGCTTCTGTCTTTAGGGCCCATCTGGCTTTTGTTTTAATCCCTAGCACAGCAGATGACATTCTCTGTCAGTGAATCCTATTTTCAGATCTCTTAGGCAAGCTACAGAACATGAGCCATGACTCCAAAGTTATTCCCAGTTTTAAATCAACAATAAAAACAATCTAGCAGTTAGTTAATATGTTCCTCTAAACTAGTCAGAGTCTGAAATTGTAGGCTTTGATTTTTTTTTCTACAAAGATTTGAAAGACTATTTCAAAAAAAGTTGGGTTTTTTTTTTGTTTGTTTGTTTGTTTGTTTTTCAAATAACAACCCAGCAGAATGACTGGGCTTGGCTGTGAGTCTCTGAAGAGTTCCTGTTTGCCAACTTGGGGGTCTTCTCCATTGTACCTATCATCGGTGTCCAGAGACATAGCTCAAGCCTAGCCCCATGTTAGCTGTGCTAGTTCAGATGTCTAGCCTACTCTATACAGCAGATTTATTATCTTGATTCTCTGTTGCTGAGATAAAACTCTGAGCAAAACCAACTTGGGGAAGAAAGAATATATTTGCCTTAAAATTCCGCAGTTCATCACTGAGTGACATTAGGACAGGGACCTAGCAGCAGAGACTAAAGCAGAGAGTACAGAGGAATGGTGCCCACTGGCTTGTTTCCAAGCTTCCATTCAGCTACATTTCTTACAGATCCCAGTCCATCAGACTAGAGATGACACTAATCATGGGGAGCTAGGCACATGACTCAGTTAGCAACTTTACAAAATGCCTCACAGATGTGGACACTGACTAGTCTGATCTGGCCAATCATTCCCTTGTGGTTCTCTCTTTCTAAGTGTGTCTGGTTGCCAACCAAGATAAGCTATCATAGCAGGGTAGATAATCTCCACCTGCAAGTTTGAGTAGAGGGAACTCATTAACCTTAAATTGAGATAGCTAACCCTTTATCTTGCCCATAGTTTCTAGTACACAGCAAATACTCTTTAATACTCTCATATTAGTTTTTGATCTGGAATTTTCAACTTGATTACTAAGGTCTTCTTTTCCTAAATGTCCCTAGATTCGTGGACATGAACATCCACTTTCTTGTTCTTTGTCAACTTTCAGTACTTACAGTAATTTTCCTCAGTATCTTGCCTCCCTAGACTTGCCTTTCTTCTTGCCTTCTCATGAGTAGCACCTTTCTCTTTTAGGCCACAGGATAGACACACACACACACTCAAACACACACACACACACACACACTCAAACACACACACACTCAAACACACACACACACTCAAACACACACACACACACTCAAACACACACACTCAAACACACACGCACTCAAACACACACACACTCAAACACACACGCACTCAAACACACACACACACTCAACCACACACACACACTCAAATACACACACACTCAAACACACACACACACTCAAACACACACACATTCAACCACACACACACACTCAAACACACACACACTCAAACACACACACACACACTCAAACACACACACACACACACACACACATTTGCTAGCTGATCATGCCACAGCCACTCAGCCCTGGTATACACCTGCTTCTTCTTGATAGACCCTTTTATCTCTGGAAAACCTTATTCCACCATCTCCTTATAGACCAGTTTACCCTTCCTGTGTCCATGGGTTTGACAACACAAGGACATATGAACCTCAGATGTGACTGGAAAAAACCTGTAGAGCATGAACCTAGAAGAATAAGACAGAATTTAATTCAACCTGAGGCAACACTGTGACAAAGAGTAGCTGGAATTTCACTACCCCTAGGGTGAATATAATTTCAGCTATATCTACAGTTGGTGTAGAATGTAGATAGTAATATGTATGGAAGCACTGGGAAGAGCCAAATTAAAATATTATTGGATTGTTTGACTGAAAGATGCTAAAAGGACCAAATCATAACAAAGATTTAGAGGGTGCTTTTACTAAAAAGCAGTGATTCTTCTCCTGGGTCTATAGACCTTGCTGGGTGAGTACACACTGAAAGCTTGGCCTCATTTGTCTCCTTTACGGTCTGAAAACTATAACACACATTCTAGACTCTTCCTTCCAGGTCGACATGTTAGTCATTTAGAAGTGTTCGTCTACAGCTGATAATCCTCCCAACTAAACACTTAAGATAAAAAAATAGAAGTCTAATAGATGTCCATATTTGAAGCACTACTAAGGCTTGCAGGCAGATCAAACCATGATGGGATTGTCCATTAGTCAGGAGCAATTATCTCTTAATGGAACCAAACAGGACCCGGCAGAACCAAATACCATCAACCAGACCACAGTTTAACCAAAACCATCAGCTTTGTCAGCCTGACCACTGCTGAAGCTGTTGTTAATACTTCAGAGGGTCAGACATTCAGCCACTAGAGTGCTGGTTTTCTCCCCAGGGTGGGCACACCGAACAGAAGTCTGGTCCCATTTTTACTACCATTATCTCTTTAGTTGGAATTTTGG
>JADRCH010000065.1:9105836-9120556 GCA_019843965.1 Rhynchomys soricoides | reverse complement strand
TATATATATATAATATTTAAAGATTACAGTGTACAATGGAGGGTCACAAGAGAATTTCAGTAAATAATGTGTGTTGAGTTAGGGTATTATGATTGCTTTTCATTTTAAGCCATCTTTGGGTTGTTATATGTAACTAATAGCATTTATTTTTCCAAAATAATAAAGAAGGAGGCAGTATAAACTTAACAAACACTTCTTTGTCAACAGAGAAAAGATAGATGGGTAGTCAGATGTGGACTAGAGTTCTGGGCCTGTGAACTCATTTTGTAAAGGCTATTTCGCCCCTCACAGCTTTCTTCCACAAAACAGGACACAGACTGAATGATTTTCAGGCTACTTCCAAGTGTGGCTGCCTAGAAAAATGACTCTGGAGTCTGACAGTAAGATTTAAATTCAACTTCTCCAATTTTTAAAATCACTCAAGTTATAAGAGAAGGAAAGTGCTTATTACACCTGGGACAGAGAGAAGTCTCTCAATAACAATTCAATATTTTGTATTACATTGTCATTCATTATTGCTGGTCTTTGGGGCTATCTTTATCTGAAGAATATGTATATCAAAGCTCATATTTAACTCTGGGATATTTTTGGCTTCTTGCTTATATGGTTCACTTCAGATATTCCATGGCTATATATAAATAAAGACACTTACATGAACAATTGGAAACTGAAGAAATGGAATCACAGGAGATGTTTTGTAGCTACCATCTTCAATGATTTACTTCTCACTGTTTGTTTTTCCTTCAACATAAATTGATGAGACTTGGTGTGTTCTATAGACACATTCCATATCTGGTCTTCAAGCACCATTACAAGAAAGCAAGAGTAAGGAACAAGTCCCTTCTGTACACGAATCTTAATGAAAATTCAATAAGGGTTTCATGTTCACCAAGAAAAATCATCAGAGGCGAGTAATACCCATAGCTTCTTGTTGAAGAAATACTAACCTTTCTCCCCTCTGAAGAGAGCTGTAAAATTTTAGGCAGTTGTCTTAAAGTATAAATCAAACTGAAGACTCAGCTTTCACTTAGCTCTGTTAAACCATAGTGTTTGGCTTCTGCTCTAGGCAGATCTTTATGGTTCTTTGTCCTACAGGTACACATTTGTTATTCTTCCCAGAATCTGTTACTTGAAACCTTAATGAATCTTGTCTCTTCTCTCTTATCTACTAGCACAAAAAAATAAATATAAAAAATAAAAACTATCACAAAATGAAGTGAAGCACAAAATGAACTCCCTGTCAGATAAGGATGCAGGTCAACCATTCTGGATATGTCACACGTTGGCCTAAGGGTAGTTAGAATTTACTCAACAGTCTGATTGAATGGCCACTTTACGATCTCACAGGAACTTCAGTGGTCATTGTATCAGCTTCCTTGATGGTTGAGGAAAGGTGGATTTGAACACAAAAGTGGCTTGTCCAAATTTGTCCAAATATGTACTAGCAAAATCAAACCTGAGCTCTGGATATAAAAGCTAGCAGGAGAGAATTAAACATTAAACCAAATCCTTAGACTAATGAGTGAAACACTGTCCAGTTTGGTTTTAACATATTTCCAGAGCTAGTACATAGAGTAATAAGAGCAATGAATCAAGCTAAACCAGAGGGGAAGGGAAGATTTGTGTTCAATTAGCCCAGGGTAGTTATGTAGTTTATGTAGTCTACCTAATTTGGGATACAAGAGGTTTCCTGTAAAGGGACTCTTTCATTATTGGCCTGCCATGTTCCTGTTCTTTGTAGAGTGAGTATTTGGAACCTTTTCTCAAAAGCACTTTTCTCTAATTGTTTAATATACTTACCAGTTCCTAAATCCTTTCACTATTTGAGCCCTAACATTACTGTGATGTTCTCAGAGGAGAGAGCTCAGTCCAAAATGCTGGTTGCTAAGCACTGCCTATTTTTACTCTGCTTGAGCAGAATAGGTACCCACTGGATGGGTTTCTGCCTCAGACTAGCTTCAAAGCAGTTAATGCAGATTAGAAACGTATTAGTGTTCGTTGGTGTACTTGGACTAAAGGCATAATATTGAACCCAAGGACTTGTATAAAGTATTTATTTAAAAAATAAGAAAACATCAGAAATACAGCAGTTGAGTATTTATTGAGCACTAACCATATGTAAAGTTTTTGCTTATGCAATTGGAACAAATGATTGAATGGAACAGATTTGTCATCTGGTTTCATAGAACGTATAATTTAGATGGTTTGGGAGACAAATAACAAAAGCACCAGAAGGACCAACCATGACAAATTAACATGTTACTGAGACAGAACTGCAAGAAGGGAAAACACATATTTGAAATACAGCACAGAATGAAAGACTTACTAAAGATTCTCTATAAAGAGCAAGAGGGCACCAGCTACCGGAAGAGGATGAGGTCATGTGCAACAAGGAGGGGCAAGCCAGAATACCCCCTAGGACACTGAGAAAGTTACAACTGGAATATAGGAGGCAAGGATATGGGCCGATCCAGCCAACACTGATTTTAGTTACGTGAGTAAATGAAAAGCCACTGGTAGGCCTTCTACATCAAAGGATTTGGGGTTAATAATTCTCAAACTGCACAAGAGTTTTATCACACTTTGATACTTCCCAGTTTCCATTATGTTTTAGTATCTACTTTTCTATCCAGCTGCATGATCCACTGCCTTACTTCCTTTAAATATTTCTGGTTTTTCCAAACTACACACCCTGATCTTGTATGAACATCTTTAGGGTCCAGCTCAGAAAATCAGCCTGACTCTACCCTCCACATATCCTCATCGAATCCCCCAGGTGTCACATCCAGTGTCCTGCTCTAGTTTGGCCATTCCTACACGTGTTATCTCCCAACCTGTAGGCTTCCTCCAGGACCCTGCCTGTATACACTTAACTAACAGGGCATTCCTACACCATAGCCAACCTTTCTGTCCACCAAATCCTGAACATCATTTGAAAGGGTCTAACAGGTGAGTCTACCTAACTCTGCCCTCACATCCTTCCCCAAACCCAGATATACTTCAAACTTTAGACTTCACCCATGTGCATACGCTGTGTGCCATCTCAGCTCCTTATGCCCACCTGACCTCCTTTTAGCTGAGCTACATTCAATCTCTAGACCCAAATTTGCCCATACATCCTGTGATCTGCCCCAAGCTGCTTTATTAACATTAGACACAGAACTAACAAAAGAAAACTATGTGCCCAGATCTCATTTAAAAAATTCAAACATAAAAACAATATCATGCCCCTCAAATTGACCAGTCCTATAGAAATGTTCACCAGTGAGAATTACCTAAACGAATACCAGGAAATACACCTTAAACAGTCATAAGTTTCATCAAAGAATTTGAGAAGTATAAAGATGACATACAAAAATGCTTAATAAAAATAAAGAAAATGAACTTAAAGACAAATTATGTTTGAGTGAAGACCAAGAAAACATAAACAGAAGACTGGTGGAAAAAACAAAGGTAGTCCAGGATTTTAAAATATATTTTAATAAAGAATGACATTAAAGAGGACTTAAGCTTAAATGAAGATGGACTTGAAATACACACTATCTTAAGTAGAAAAGCCAATGGAAAACTTTGTGAATTAAATGAAGTAATTACAATAAATAAATAATAAAATGAATTAAACAGAATATAGATGATCAGGCACTGATAAGTAAGTAGCAGATTAAGAGTAATACACAAAGAATATAGATATAAAAAAGGAACAGGTCATATGGGAAATATGCAACACCATGAAAAGACCAAACCATTGAATTATGGGTACAGAGGAAGGAGTAGAATCCCAGGCTAATATTGTAGACCAGCTCTTCAACAAGATCATAGAAAAAATCCAATCTAAAGAAACATATACCCATACAGATATAAGAAGCACACAGAACTCCAAATAGACAAGACCAGAAAAAAAAACCCAACAACTCCTTATAGAAAATCACTGTTAAAACACTAAGTATGCAGACCAAATAAAGAGTATTGAAATAGGCAAGAGAAAAACTATAAATCACAGATAAAGGAAAACCTATCAGATTAACAGCTGGGTTCTCAACAAAAATTTTGAAAGTGAGAAGAACCTGGAGTAATGCATTTCAAATTCCCAAAGTCCATATGGAGTCCTTCTATGAATCCAGTATCACTCAAATACCGAATCACATAATGGTATGGTAACAATATTACTACAGGCCAATAGCACTAATTAACACAGATTCAAAAATACTCAGTAAAATGCATGCAAACCAAATACATACATCAAAAAGATTATCCAACTGTAGTATACAATGCAGAGTCAGTTTAAGATATGTAAACCAATAAATGTAATAAACCGTGTAAATAGTTTTGAAGATAAAAATCACATGATCATCTTAATATATGCAATAAAAGCCTTTGGCTGAATCTAATATGGCTCCAAAATAAAAATTCTAGAGAGAGAAAGACTAGAGAGAACATAGATGAGCAGAATGAAAGCTATGTATGAAAAACCTATAGCCCACATAATTCTAAGCAGAGAAACATGAAGCAACCTAACTGACATCCAGAATAAGACAGGGCTGTCCACTATCCCCAGTCTTTTTTAATATAATTATCAAAATACTAGCTGGAACAATAAGGCAAAAGAAATAAGTACAAGAGACATAAACAGACATACAAGGAAGTTAGATCATTCTTATTAGAAAATGATATATTATACTTTAGAAATCTCAAAGCTTCTATCAGAAACCTTGAAGAAATAATTAACAATTTTAGAATCAACTTTAAAAAAATACAGGTTTTCTGGACACCACCAACAAATATATAGAGATCCTGAATATTCTTATTTACAACATCTTAAAGGAAATTTAACTGCTAAGAATAAACCTAATGGAGATGGTGAAATATGGCCACAACAAAATCATTTAAATCTCTGAAGAAAAAGATTAAGTAATACACTAGAAAATAGAAAAACATTCCATGCTCATGATTGTTAGAATTATTAATGTAAAAATAACTATTCTAGTAAACACCATTTACAGATTCAATACAATCACAATCAAAATCCTCATGTCATTCTTTGCAGAAATAGAAAAATCTATCCTTAAATTTATATGGAACCAAATAATACACATGGAGGGACCCATGGTGCTGACCACTTATGTGGCAGAGGAGGGTCTTGTTAGCCATCAGGGGGAGGCGAGGCCCTTGTGCCTAAGGGTGTTAGATGCCCCAGTATAGGAGAATGCCAAGGATGGAAGACAAGAGTGAGTGGGTGGGTGGGGGAATACCCCCATAGAGGAAGAGGGAGAGGGAGGGGATATAGAGGTTCCAAAGGGGAGATCTGGAAAGGGGGAAACATTTTAAATGTAAATAAAGTATCAAAAAAATTTATATGGAACCAGAAAAGATCTGGAATGGCCAAAACAATTCTGAGTAATATTAACAAAGCTGGAGGGATTGCCATTCTAGACATCAAAATATATTACAGAAAAATAGCAATAAAAACAATATGTTGGTGGCACAAAACTAGACTTGCAAACAAATGGACAATAATTCAAGACCCAAACATGAGTACCATGGATTGTTAGATAGTCATCTAATAGGGGGCATGCTAAAATGCACAATGGGGAAGAGAAACCATTGTTGGCTTGTGTTGCCATGAAAACTGGATGCTCACATGCAAGGAATGAAATTACTTAAGATATTATCATCTTGCACAAAAACTAGATCCAAAATTGTTCAAAGACCTAAATGCAAAGTTCCAAAACTAAAACTGATAGAAAATGGCCTGGGCAGTGTCTTTCAGAATATTGGTGTAGAACAGGGCTTACTGAGCAGTACTCCATTTGCCCAGGAATGGGGGCTAACATTTGACAAGTGGAACTTTATAAAAATACAAATCAAACTAACCGAAAACTTCTATAAAACTAAGGAAATAAATAAAAGGAAAAGGAAGTCCACAAAGCAGAAGAGAATCTTCACTCATTATACATCTGACAGAGGAGGATTAATATCCAAAATATATAAAGAACTCAAAACAAACAATCAAACACACAAACCTGCATCAAAAAATGACCCATTGAAAGTCTGGGCTTTAGATCTAAACAAAGAATTCTCAAAACAAAAACATATAGAAGACTAGGAAATATTAGGGAAAGTGTTGATCATCTAACAATTACAGAATGCAAATTATAACAATTTTGTTATTTTACCTTTACCCCAGTTAGAATGTCAAAATGAACGGAACAACCAGCCACAAACGTTGGCAAAGATGTTGGGGAACGGAAACACTCATACACTGCTCGTGGATACACACTCATCCAACCACTACAGATAACCCACAAGAAGAAAAAAACTGAATGTACCATGCAACCACTCCTTGGTGTATGGCTACTCTGTATCCTACTTCACACTCACAATGTTCATTAGTAGGAAATGGAAACAACCCAAATGCCCTTCAACAGACAAATGAGTTTAAAAAACTTCATGCATATACACTGTAGAATACTAGTCAGCTACAAAGAAAGGTGAAATCATGAAATTTCAAGTAAGTGTATGGGCCTAGACATATTGGATTGAGTGGGATAACCCAGACCAAAAGAGAATAACATTCATGCTCTTTCATATCTGCAGTTCCTAACACCAAATCCTCAACAATGAATATACAACATGGAGTAATTAGGAAACCAGTTAGGCTGGGGAGAGCAATTAATGTTTTCTGAGCACTTCATGCAAAATTATACTAACCTGAGAATTCTATTTTCTGTTCTATTCTCAACAGAATTTATTCTAGCAGATATGCTGTAGTTTATAGTTTATCTTATACAATTTGCTAAACTTCATTAATTGGTGAAATTCAATAAATAGACTTTATTACAACAGCTTTATGTATTTAGAAAAATTAAAGATACAGTATTGAGATTACATGTTTTGTTGTTACCCAGATATTCCCCAATTAGCTGTGTTGTTTTCCTTTTGGTTTATTTTTGTTTGTTTGTCTGTTTGTTTTGTGACAACTTGACACACACACTTGAGATATCTGCAAAGAGGAAGTCCCCATTGAGTAATTGAGTCCAACAGATGGGAATACATTCGGTAGGCAAATCTGCAGCAGGTTTTCTTGGTTGATGACTGATGTGGGAGAGCCCAGCCCACGGTGGGTGGAGTCACCTCTGGGAAGGTGGTCCTGGGTTATATAAGAAGGAAACCAATGGGGAGCTAGCCAATACACTGCCTTCCTTTTATGGTCTCTGCTACAGTTTCTGCCTCTAGGTTTCTGCTGTGATTGAACTTCTGTGTGACATTCCTCAACAAGCAAGCTAGGAAAGAAATTGGCTTTCATATATAACCCAGGACCATCTTCCCAAGGGTGACACCACCCACAGTGGGCTGGGAACTCTCAAAGCAATCATCAACCAAGAAAGCCTGCTACACATTTGCCCATTCTCTGTAGCTCAATCCTATGGTGGTACCCGGGACTCAGCTGTTCTGGGGACAGACCTATCTATGGTTTTTTTTTGGTTTTTGTTGTTGTTGTTGTTGTTTTGTTTGTTTGTTTTTTAGAAGGTTGTAGGAATGCTTGGAACTTTTGGCTGGAAAATCCATTAGTGTTCAATGTTTAACGGGCTGTTTCTCTATGGGAGATTGGAAGATAAGGACCCTCTCAGAACAGGCAGATGGCTGCAGCCTGAATATGAAATCTCGGAGGGAAGCTTGAGCCCCTTCCTCTTCTTACTCTGCTGAGAATATGACATTGTATTATGCTGCAGTGTCTCCTTTGAGGTGTTCTCAGCTAGGATTTCTGAAGTTGTCCTGTTATGGTTCCCTTGACACTTTGAAGATGCACTGATCAAAGATGTTGTACGATGCTCTGCTATTGAAAATTTCCTGGCATTTTTCTTATGATTAGAATAGGGTTATAGGTTTTGGAGGAATGCACAGAGGTAATGAGCCATCTTTGTAACAGCGTACCAAATGTGCATACAGGAATTATGACAGTAACCTTGGCCGTCATTATTTGTCCGACCTGGTATTTGTCAATTTTCAAGAATGTCACATTGCTTTCCTTCCCACTCTCTCTCTCTCTCTGTCTCTGTCTCTCTCTCTCTCTCCCTCTTCCTCTCTCTCTCTCTCTCTCTCTCTCTCTCTGTGTAATATATGAATGTAGAGGACAGAAGATAGGATTTTTTTCCCTGCTTGAAGCTTGCCAATAGGTTAGGTTGGCTGTCCAGCAAGCTCCGCAGCACTGCCTACCTCCACCTCCTCATGTACTGCAATGAGCCTAGCTTCTATTTCGTAATCTGAACTCTGGGGACTGAACTCAGATTCTCCACTCTTTCTCTCCCCTATTTTAATGATGTTCATTGAAAGGAAGTCACTGTTCAAAACCCACACTGAAGAAGTTCTAAACTGAGACTGGAAAGAAGACTTCGCAGGTAAGAACATTTGCTACTCTTGTAGAAGATCCAGGCTAGGTGCCCAGCATTCATATGGTAGCTCATGATTGTCTATAATTCTAGTTCTAGGGATCTGATGCCCTACTCTGGCCTCCATGCTTATTAGGTGCACACACACACGCACACACACACACACACACATACATGCAGGCAAAACTCTCAGGAACATAAAATAATGAAAACAAACAAGGGAGACCTAGCTTATTAAGGGAAGAGTGTCCTGAAATCTATTTGGGATATTAAGAATTGTTCTACATGGAAAATTTGTTTCTTCTCAGCAATTTATTTATTCACCCATCATTTACTTATTAGAACATACTATGAGGACATACGTATACATTATTCATAAAGTTCCAGCTTAATGCTAGATTATTAGGTCACACAAATTGTTTCCATGTTAGCCACTGGGAGCTTGAGAACTCACTCCTATTATTCAACATTTCTTTACTAATTATTTTTAGCACTTTCTTACTTTCTGATATTATGAGGTGACTTTGTGCTCATCTGATACACTTTCTGTCTCCATGCTAGGTTCAACTGTTTCCCCAAGACATAGCAAAGGCATTTGTTCATTAAATTATTTTCTGTCTACTAGAACAGTCCTGGGCACAGAGAAGTCATAGGATAAACTATTGTAGAGTGAATAAATTAATGAATAGGTGGGAGAAGTGGACAGAGCAGTTCAGATTAGAATCCTGGCCTTGTATTTGACTCTTCTTTCCCTCAAAGTAAGTGGGATCCAGCATTGGGGAATAAACTTTTCATGAGTAACATTTTAGGACCTCAATTTATTTTACTTTCAAATATTATATTTTTGGTTTTTTGTCTGTCTGTCTGTCTGTCTGTTTGTTTTTTAAAGATAGTGCCTCATTGTATAGCTTTGGCTGTCCTGGAACTAGATCTGTAGACCAGGCTGTCCTCAAACTCACAGATATCTGCCTGCCTCTGCCTCCCAAGTGCTAAATTTAAAGACATGTGCAGCACTGCCTCCCAGCTCAAATATTCCTTTTAAGAAAGCTCTCATCCTGGAAAAGGTATATGAAAAGTTAAAATTCCCGAACTCAAAAATTTGACACATTGCTTCCTTCAGTCAGAATTAATAACTCTCTATAAATATTCTCTGTCTGCCTATACTGTAATGAATGATCAGATTTATCTTTGTGTTGTTTCTCTGTGATCTTTTTTCTGCCTGTTCCTAGACTGTGAACAAGTTGACTAGAGTCATGTCTTATTGTGCACAGCATCCAGAGCACCAAGGTGGCTGGCTGGCACTGGGGAAGTTCTCAGCACGTGGTTAAAATAGGCTGTACAAAGAGTGGCTAGGAGAATAAGGTTGTCTTTGTTTGAGTCAACAATAACTCAAGCTGCAAAGCAAGCATAAAGAGAAGCTGAGTTTTTAAGTGTAGAACAATTGTCTGGAGAGGGTACTCTTCAATCCCGAGCATGAGGAATGGAGAAAATGCTAAGGAATGAATCCATTCTCAAAGCACATTAACTGGCTTTTCCTGAGCTCTTTCATTTCTTATTGTTTCCCGGAAATTTGAGTAAACAAGAAAATCTCTAGTGTACAGACTCACAAACTCCTAGGATATTCCTTAGATATGGTTTCATTCCCTTATCTTGAAGACAGAGAAACTGCAGCCTATTAAGTGAATTTATTTATTTATTTATTGTGGCCATGTAGGATTAAATCTAAGAATGACTCATTGTACAGTCAGAGCAACCATGTTGCTGGTCTACAGGGAAGTTGATATGGGTAGACTTGTATACAAAGCTCATAGGAAAAGACATGGTATGAATAATGAATAATATTCAAGGAATTCAAAGGTCAAATATATTTTACATATTTTAAAAAATATTTACTATGTTAACAATGCTCTTTAAAATCCACAAGCTCAGGACTCTCATTTTTAATTATTAACAAGCTATTGTACAGCTGAGCCTAGTGATAAAGTGCTTTGATCTTATCATTCAGGAGGCAGAGGCAAAGGCAGATAGATTGCTGTGAGTTCAAGGCTAGTCTGATCTACATAGTGATTTTCAGGCCAGCCACTCTTACACAGTAAGACTCAGTCTAAGAAAATAAAAGAAGAAGAAGAATGATGATGTTATTATTATCATTATTAGTGAGTTAGGACATAGTCATAACAAAATAGAAGGCATAGTAATATCTGTCCAGCACTCACAAGATATAAGTTGCCAAGATGTAATTGCTTAGTTTTTTCTTGAGGTCTTATCTTCAACTAGGTAAGAACTGATATTAAGCTAACCATTTTCCAGTTGATTGGTGACAGAACAGACATATACACATGGATTCTGTAACTCTGTACCTCGAGTGACATTTGCTATCCAATTCTTTGCACCTCCAATTCTTGAGCCACTGTAATTAAAGATTTATGCCATTGTATTGATTTAATTAATTATTTGTGGTGTTCCCCACTGGATTTGATTCTGAGCAGTATTTGCTTCTCCAACAGTGTTCTGGGCTGTGGGCCTTATTTACACATGGCATGTGTTACTTAGAAAGGACAAGAAGGATTCAGCTGGAGCCTAAATGGGAAGCTCATGCCCAGATTTATAGCTAAAGATTACATGAAAACTTAAACAGAAGGTCAAAGAGATATTCAAAGTGTTCTGCATATGCATTTTGTATGTTTACACACATAGTGAGAGTACTGTGTATACACATGTATATAACACATAAAAATAAGCACCCTGAAAACACTGTTGTCCTAAATGTATGCTATACATATGGCATCGTTAGGGTCTTACTGCTGTGAACAGACATAACGACCAAGCCATGTCTTAAAAGGACAATATTTCAATGGTGCTGGCTTGCAGGTTTAGAAAGTTCAGTCCATTATCATCAAGGCAGGAACATGGCAGCATCCAGGCAGGGATGGTGCCGGAGGAGCTGAGAGTTCTACATCTTCATCTGAAGGCTGCTAGAGGAATGCTCACTTCCATGGAGCTAAGATGAGGGTCTTAAAGCTCACACCAACAGTGACATGCCTACTCCAACAAGGCCAGACCTACTTCAACAGGGTCATACATTCTAATAGTGCCACTACCTGGGCCAAGCATATACAAACCATCACAACATATGCAAGAATATATACATAATGGTACTGTTTAACTTTGGAAGTTTCCCTACTTTCTCTGTTCTCTGCAGCTATAGAGTCTAACGTGCTTGAATATAGCTTAAGGGTTTTACATTCATGGATGGAGTATGTGTGTGTATGTGTGTGTGTGTGTGTGTGTGTGTGTGTGTGTGGTCTGTAAGGATTGCAGATGCAATGCTCTGATTGTGGTTCAAACAATCCAACAAAACCAAAGGGAAACAAATGAGATAAAATCCGGAATGGCAAAAATATATTCATCAGGACTTGGGATTTTCTTACACATTCAGCTTTTATTTCTGACTTGGCACACTGTATAAACATGCCTTATTTGTCAAATTCCAAACTTACAACTCCCCCTTCTTATTCTCTTGTCTCAAATTAATTTTATCTGTTAAACCTCAGACATTGTTCTGTTTGTTCTGACATATACAAACAGAGAGGTTATAATAGTCATTTTATCTAGCTAACCTCATCAGAATGTTTATTTTTTAGTCATTGTATAATTTACATATAAGAGCAGGTCACTTGCAGCCTGACCTTTAAGACTCACAGTAATGGGCTGCACATTTTGCTCTCGGATGCTGTTTTCTCTTCCCTGGCCTTTGTAGGAGGTGTTCATAAGTCAGAAGTCATAAGGGTGAGTACAGGCAACTAAGCAAACACTTCTCTCTCTGCCTTAGAAATTTAACTGTACAGATGCCGAGGTTATCATAGTGGTAAGTAACATAAATAAAATAGCATGTTTATTCTTCCAGCCGCAGGAGCAATGGGATTGATAAGAGAGGCCTGTATATTTTGGCTATCATTAATTCAGGAAGAATCAACAAGGTTTCAAAGTTTGGTGTGGTAACAAAAAATAGTTAAAACCGGAACTAAGGAATAAGTGTGGATACAACATGCCGTATGGAATCAATTAGCGTGATAAAACAAAACAAAACGCACAAATGCATGTGCATACACATACACACACCACTTTGCTAAACTTTGTGCTTTTTCTGTGACCTTGATCTTCCTTCTTTGGGGTTTATTTGTATGATCTTAACTCCTACAATAGTCCCCAAATTTACCAAGAGCAGAGAGTGTGTCTTGTTTAGAGCAGTCTCCTCAATGATTCTTTAATAAAAGTCTGTACCTAGGTGACAAGTGTTGATTGGTCATGTGCACAAGTACAGTTGACAGTATGGACACATGGATGATGGTACATGCTCTCTGTATCCCTGTGTGATGCTGTCAGTCAGTTCTAGAATTACTGTTGCCCCTGCTCCTTAAAGACACGCCAACAGGATGAAAAAAGACAGACAGTGATTTAATATTACCCAACGCATAAGGGCTTCAGAGGAGACAAGCTATTGGCTTCTTGTTTCAGCTGGACTGTGCTGCTGAACCAAATCACAGAAACTGTCTTCTCATCAGATTACTGCTGTCAATGATCCTGGGGATGATGCTGGCAGTTTTTCTTCCAAGACGCCAAGTTCATTTAATGACTTTGCAGACAAGACAATTTCACCTACACATTTTATACACCGAGGCTCTTCCCCCAACCACAGCTCTGACTAGTAGGTCTTCAAGAAAAAAGACATGTAAAAAATGCTGATTCATTAATATAAATGGGGTACAAAAGACATTGGTAGAATAGGCCATGATAAAGAATGATGACTACAGCAATTTTAATAATGTTGTCTTTTCATGTCTTTCTCTACAGGAAATCAAGTTGCTTAATTTGTTCTTAATGCAATACTTGGTGTAGGCTCAGAGCTAAATATTCTGAAGGCTGAGGGTGAAAAGATGCTGGTTTGTTCTGTATACCATAATTATAAACAGGCAATGCAGCGAGGAGCTCAAGAGTGTGTAAGTCTTTATGACAGATGCACAAAGCCACCTGGAGAAGAGCCTGGTACAGGCTCCCTGGCATCAGCTCTACTCCTCCATTTCCCCTGTATCCTTCTCTGAGAGAAATTCACATCATTCAACAGGAGCCTCACCCCACAGTGAGAGTCCTAACTCCCAGGACAGAGCTGCTTACCATCCCTGTTCACAGGACCTCATTCACTTTGTAAGTCAGACTGATGGGTAGGAACATCAAAGATAGTAATTATAACAGTTCCAAGGAGAGGCCTCTCCAGCCTGAATATTCACGGATAAGCTGCCCCTATAACCTCGCTGCTACCTCTGTGTTCTTACAATAAATCAAGGAAGTGTTTTAAGGTCATAAGTTTCCCACTGCAACATTGATCAATTGAAATGTGTTTATTGAGTGCCTCCGCTGATCAATGCATATTTTGTCAACCACCTATCACAAGTAAATAACGGTGTGGAAACTGTGGGGAATAAAATTACTACCATCTATGACTCCATTAAGCCTCCTGTGGTTCCTAAGAGGGCAAGGACCAGTACTTGCTGTCACAGAACTGTGCAGTCCAGAGGGTGAGACAATGAGCTCCATCTTCTGCCCACGTTGTCAGACATGATAGTAGTTGCTTATTGTTCCAAACATCCTCATAGTAACTGTCTTTCAGAATAGAGTTATTTTAATCCCTGGGTGTCATCCATAAACATCAAGACTTTGAGAAGGCTGAGAAATTATTTCAGAACTCACAATCATGACTGAGCCAAGGCTCAGTCAATAAAGTGTTCACAAGCATGAAAGCATAAGGGGCCTGGTTAGATTTCTAGAACATATGTTAAAATATAGCTTAACACAATAGACTCCTAGTCTCAGTGTCCAGCTAGCCTAGCTTAATTGATTAGTTTTAAATCAGTCAGAATCCTTGTCTAAAAAAAGGTACAAAACAAAACAAAGCAAAACACTAGAAAGCAAACAAGCATTCCAAGGTGATGGCGCATGTCACCTGGGACACACACACACACACACACATACACACACACACACAGACACACACACACACACACAACTAATCAGTTCAAAGTTTGGAATACAAACGTTAAGCAGGGCTGGGATGGTACATCTGAGGTGAGGAGGTCTTTCTCTTCTTCCTGTGGCTTTCCATCCAGGTTCTCCACAAACTTGCAACTCTGAGAAGCCTAAATTTCTATTTCTTTCCTTCTCCTTCTCTTTATCCAGTCCTGTGATTCACACCAGAACCTTCCTTTAAAACATAATGTCAAACATGGTGCTCTCTCTCTCTCTCTCTCTCTCTCTCTCTCTCTCTCTCTCTCTCTC
>JADRCH010000065.1:9085061-9105826 GCA_019843965.1 Rhynchomys soricoides | reverse complement strand
CTCTCTCTCTCTCTCTCTCTCTCTCTCTCTCTCTCTCTCTCTCTCTCATTCCATGGACTGTATCTTCACAGAAAGAGAGCTGGGCACTGTTGATAACCCTAGGTTGATGCAGATGAGTGAGTGTCCTTACTTCCTTTATGCAGATACAATGTTGGAACACATTAAATAACTTCTCAGAAACATTGAACACCTTTGTTGCCATTCATTTTAAAAATATTAACATTGCTTAGCAAAGAAAATAAGTGGCCCCTTACTGAATAAATAAAGTTACAATAAATACTGATATCTTTCAAAAATTACTTACAAAGGCTATATACCACATACTTTAATGTGCTTTGCAAAATTGAAAATAAATTCTAATAGCAAAATTTCATAACACCACATAAAGAGCATACAGGGAAAAGGGCTAGCCATATACCTAAAGTGGGGGAGGAGGAACCTGCGGGGTAAAACATTAATAATGGTAGTAAAAATGAATCACAAATTAGAACTGATGAAAAAATAAAATAAATTACATTCACATTTTTGTAGCCTTAGGCTATTCTGAAGCTGGTGGCTCAATTTTTAGCTTCTACTTTATTGATGTCTTTACACTAAGCTAAACACTAGGTTGTCTTTTCTTTTTAAACATATAACAAATTGCTTACTTCCTCATCTTTCTATGGGAAGGAAGACTATACACAGTCTTTTCCATTAGAGAAAAGCTACAGAATCTCTCTTTGGGAGATACAGTGACAGTTTTATTTGTCTTGTAGTAAACGTTATTGTGGAGTGACATAATAAAACACCACAGAGTTTGCATACACTCGTATATTTTTACACATTTTTTCATCTTCATAATTGGTTGCATGGCTATACACACAAGAGCTTTGAATGTTGTATTTTAACATTTAAATATAGGAATCATTATCGTGTATATAATTTCTAATGCCTGAACAGCACTGTCACAAGTGACTGAACTGGGCCAGCAGGAGAACTCTGAGGTACAGCCCATGCGGAGTGTGTGTGTGTGTGTGTGTGTGTGTGTGTGTGTGTGTAGGTTGGAACCCCAGCAAAACACACACACACACACACACACACACTTATAAAGAGTTCTACCAGAATCGAATTGAAAAATTTAAAACGCACATTCCAGAAAATTAACTCTCTTCACCATTTTTAAAGTTTCTTAAATTATCTTCATATTCTTGGACAATCAACATTCAGAACTCTTTCACTGCACAGAACTGGCATCCTAGATCGGCAAAACAGAAACTCTGCACTTCCTTCTCAGTGTTTCAGCTCATTTCTCCACGTTGGCCCAACACCAATTCTTTCTTTCTCTCTTCTCTTTCCCCCTTTCTTCTTCTTTTCAGGGCATTCACTCTAATAGATGTGATGTGATTCACTCTCCTCTCATGGTTTGAATGTCCATTTCTCCCATGACTCAGAATAGCGAGCATCTTTTACATGTTTATCAGCCATCGACATATAGTTTGCAAATGAATCTCTATCCAAATCTCTTAATTGTTTTTTAATTAGGTGATTTGTATTTCTGTTGTATTGTAGAAGTTCTTTATAATTACTACTGGATTGATACTGTTTTTTGTTTGTTTTATTTCCTTTCAGTGTGAATTTTTTTCTTAGATAAATTTTCAGGATTAAAATTTTATTGTTTTTGCCACATGGCATTTTTAAAGAATTATGTATTAACTTTAACACTGTGAAAATGAATCTATGTGGCAGTAACTGCCAAATTTTAGTGATAAAATTTCAGCGTTTTCTTTCAACAACACATGGAAAGATGTTCTTGGTCTCTTCCCTTTGTCTTTTTTTTGCTTTTGAGCAAAGCTGTAGAAGAGGCCACATCTACATCTATGCAGGTGGCTCTACTCTCCCATGTTTGCTCATTGCTGGATCACATATTTGCCTGTTTAACTGATAGAATTTGGGTGTTTGTCTAATCACTTCTCAAACATCCTGTAATATTGTCTCTATGCATATTTGAATTTTTAGCTATATCATAGTTTTTGATGTTTAAAATTATGTATCTGTATGCAACTTCTCATTACTTCTTACAGTGCTTTGAGACTTGGTTCTGGGTCCTCCTGGCTGTATTTTCTATTATTTCTTTTTAGAACAAGGTCATCCTGTATCAGTTTTACTCAAGGTATTTCACAATTGACATGCTTGAGCTATGAAATTTACACAAACTGCTGCTTTCCTGAGTGGTCACCCAAATGTCAGCCTATGCTATTACGTGACCAGGGGAACATTTTGGTGGAGGAAAATGCATCTTTTAGAAACATAGCACCAATAAATAAAGTGGCCTTCAGGGGCAGTGCAAGTATTTTGTTGTCAGCAGCAGCAATCAAAGCCATATTGGAAGCACGATGACCAAGAAATAAAGGAAGGGGTTCTGGTTGGGGTGTGTGTGTGTGTGTGTGTGTAAAATGCTATCCAGTTCCATGAATTTTACAGGAATAATAAAATTAAGGTCTTTGACCACAGTGGTCTTTACAAGTACCAGGATGAGAGGGGATATAAAGTCTTAAGTCCTTGGCCAAATTCCAAAGTGGGTAATTGCTTTTGGGCAATTTTAAATCCCCTCTGCAACTTCTAATGCAGTCCTCACAGCATTCCTGGGGCCAGCTTTGCTCCATCTGCTACTCCTTACTGGGAAGTCTCCACTGAGCTCTGCTTCAGTGAATCTTTGACATCACTGGAGAAAATTTATTACAACTGTCACTTCTGGTTTTAATTTTTGAAGAGTCTCTAAGTCTGTAAACTTAGTCTGTTACAGAAACGTCTGGATATCATTAAGTATGCTGTGTTTGGCTTAGGTATTTTTCTATGATTATGTTGGTTAAAGTTGAAGCATGAAAAGTGTGTGTGTGTGTGTGTGTGCATGCTTTGTGCATGTGTGCATATGTGTGTGTATGTGTTTGTGTGTACCAGTGTGTGCATATGTACATGCATATGTTTGAGTGTGCTGGTATGTGGATGTATGTGTATTTGTGCCTGTGTGTGCATGCATATGTGTTCCACGTACACATGGATGCGTGTGTAGGTGCACATGTAGATGCCTGGTCAGGTAACTGGTGTCTTCCTCTATCATTCCTTAACTTATGGTTATCTCTAATGAAATCAGAATCCCAAGCCTTGTGTTAGGCCACTGGCCAACAGTTTGTTTCTACTCCTCAATGCTGGGGTCATGGGCATAAGCAGCCATGCCCAATTTTTTATGTATGTGTTGGAGATTGGAACTCAGTTTGTCTACTTTTAGATCAAGTCCTTGCTCTTTTACAGTGAGCTATCTGCCCAGCACCCAAGCCCTCTACCTGGTATTACCTGTGTGACCTGAACAATTTTCTTTTATTCATCTACTTCTAGAGATGCCCCTAGTTTCCTGAGCAATTCCTTTACACAGCTAGGAGGAGGTTCACCAGGTTTTCCTGTCTCTACCTACTCCCTGGTATAGAGATTTTTGGTCAAGAAAAGAGGTCATTTCCTGTCTCTCCTCTGAGTAACTCTACACTTGACCTTTCCTTACCCTTTCTACTGTTTGTGTGTGCTCTGCCTTCCTTCCTTCATATAAAATCCTGTCTGTCTCAGTGCCCAACACCAACATCATGGCACAGCATGGTACCTTATTTCTTACCCAAAAGTCACATTCTAGTTCAATGTATAATGTGAATGTGTCTAGCAGTCACATGTAACTTTCATTCCAGAAATTTCCCTATTTACATTTACTCCACATTTCCTGTTGAGTACCATGAAGAGTTTAATATTTCTTAATATTAAATATAAATATAATTATAATATAATAATGTACATATAATTCATATTATACAAAGAAGAAAATATAATATTTGTTTTAATTCTTGTTTCCATATGACAACCTGTGTGAACATCAAAGGAAGTCTTAAAAAACAAAGAACATTATGGTTTACTTAAGATTAGTAAATAAACAAACAAAAAAATCCCAGTAAATTTCTTGATTATTTTTTTCTTTCTGTTAATTTTGGGTCTTATTCAATAGTTATATGTGTACGAAGTTTATCAAATTTACTTAGAATTCAATTGCCTCTTGTGTTTCAAAATGTGCTTTGTTTTTTCATGGGTATATGGTCAACATCTATTTTTTAGATATGGCTTCTATGGAGTTAAACTAAGTCATGGTTTTTAAATTTTTCCTAATTTTTGTTTGAACTAGTGTAATAAGGGTAACTGAGGGATGAGTAGGGCTAGCCATTTTCCACATCAAATTTCAGTACTCTAGGTTATTCTTATCACTGAATACCCATAACTTACATGACAGTCCTGGAATTGACATCTTGGGAATTTTATTACTATTATTTAAGACTACTATTTTAAAGCTATTATTGCTATTATTATTTAGTTATTTAATATTTGGACACATGGTGTTACTTCCAATTCTTATCCTCCTGTATCATCTTCACTAGCATCAGCATTACAGATTGGCTGGCACCACTGTGCCTGCCTTTGTACATGTCTAATTATTAAGAATAAAACAAACCTGACAGAAAAATACAATAAAGCAAATTTAAACTGCATAAGTGATTTGAGAGGTTAATGAGGGCTGTGGGCCACTCTAGGGCAGTAGTAAGAGTTTCTGACTCATTCCAGGTGGTGACTCAGCTACTCCCAAAACTGAAGTGATTCCCGCGAGGATGAGCAGCCATCCCGAGTCAGAACGCATGCACCAGGCTCCTCTCTACACTTAGCAGCACCACACTACCCATGTCTTCTAGGGCTTAGTATGCACTTAAGTTATTGACTGCTTTAACTATTTCAGATTACAGTTCTAAAGGTGCAACCAAACAATGTGCTATTTATAGATCCCTGTAAAAACTAGACCTTGTTTCACTGGTTCTTCTTGCTGTTTGGGATTAAGAGGCAGCTAGAGTTTCCTCAGGACCTATCATCTCCAGGTATATTTCTCTAATGCTGCTATTTAATGAAGTCAACTTCCTCAAAGAGAAGACATTGTTCAGCAATTAGCTCATTTTCCAGGTAAGACGTGACTCAGTCGCTTACTAACTGCCAGGAACAGCACATTCACAATAAGAACTATAAGGTCGAACGTTGTGCACAATTAGAAATGAAGGTATTTCATACTAGGTAAAATCACATATCATATCATATGGTAGGAAATACTAAAAAAAATAGACTGGCATGTTCCTGTGCTATGCCCTGGTTCTCTCAGCCCCATCGGCCTGGCCGGCCATGCACTGGTGAGCAATGGCCGACCTGCTTTTATCTGGTGGAGCTCTGATTCAGAGCTCTACAATCTCTTGACCCAGCTGGCTAGGTTCCCACTGGCGGGTTGCTACCATGCCATCCCCATGCTTCAGTACCCGATGGCCTCTGAGGTCCATATCCTGCCATACTTTTCTCTCTTGAACCCAGTCGAGTCACTGTGAGAAGAAAAGCAGCACATAAACTTAGTTCACAAACAATGGTAACTCAATCTCTGGGCGGAACAACTAAAGCCTAATCTTGTAAGCCTTATTAAAATCTGATTCCTCTGGTGGCAAATCTTCGTGGATCTGCCATGACACCAGGAAACTCTTTCAGCTACATCTTACCTTTATGCTGTTCCTGTTCCAAAAGGACCCTCCCTCTCCAGCTTCGTCTCTTCCTCCTTCCATCTTGGAAGTCCCGCCTACTCACTCAGTGATTGGCTACTTTATTCATTAGGAGATTAGTTCACAATAAGTCACCTGAATACGTGATTAACTCCTTGTCCACAGCCCCTCTAAGAAGAACAGAATTAGAATCAAAATACAAGCAGCCCCAGGGCTATCTACAACAATATCATACATCGTATTAACATGAAAACTGAGTTATTTATAAGATGGTCTGACTGTGTTTACTTTGCCAGTGCTTCCCACTATGTTCCATAATGTCTTTGTTTTGCACTTCTAAAATGTTTCTTTAAAGTAATAAAAATTAACTGTGCAACATTGATTTAGCTTGCCATGTTGAGCAAGACAGAATAGGAAACAATGGCAGATTGTCGAGTTAAGAGTTTAAAACTGTCTTAGCTCTGCGGTGTTTGGCTCTCTGCATTACCTCTCTAGGTCTCATGTTTTTTTGCCTATGAAACTGGAAAAAGTACTTACATCATAAGGGTGGTGCCCATGATAACGCAAGAGGCATAAAACCTGCAAGGCCTAAGGACCACCATCTCCTGCAGGCAGAGTTATCATTCATCTATCCCAAACCTCTTTTCATGTTGAGCAAAATTCTGGCACAGAAGGTCGAACAAGTCACACTTCTTGCTGTTATAAAAATGAAATGATGTTTTGCTTCTTCTTCCGATGTCCAGTCAAGCAAAGTTGCCCAGCCCTTTTCTCCACTGCCTCCCACTTGATTTCCAGCTAATGTCAAAAGATCCACCCTAATTAATCTTTCCCATGTCCTAAGGATATGGGAAAACAGCTTCTACTGGGTTTACCCAGAGTACCATGCTATCATTCCCACATTTCATGCTGATCCAGTTGCATCTCCTGTATTTATATGTCAGATAGTGAGTGAATGAACTATTACTCTTCCCTTCTTCTCTCTGTTGAGCCACAAACTTTTTCCACATCTCCATTAACTTTCGAGATGTGTCTTGTTAAATATCCATGGCTGGGCTCAAAGTCACTTCACTCATGCCATCTCTGAAATTGCAATCCTCCTGCCTTGGCTTCCAGAAAAATGAGATAATATTAATGCTACCACATCTCCAGAAACACAATCCTACCTCTCTGTCCAATACTAGCTAGGGTTATCTGTTTCGCTTCTTGATCTTTTCTGAAGAGGCCATTTTCTTTGCTCAGCATACCAAGTGTACCAAGGTTACTTTATTGAGCTCTCTCCTGCATGTCTTTGTAGTATGAAGGGAGTGTGACCTTCTGCAGCTCTTAGACTTGGAGTTTAATGTTGGTTTCAACACTAACAGGCTGTGTAAAATTCTGTAAATCAGTTTCTGTGATTCAATTCTCTCTTCACTACAAGCAGTAGAAATCATCCCTGCCTTTAAACAACATACAGTGAAACAGATTATGCTCTGTCTTGGTTGTTCTCTTTCTGTTGCCTTGTTTGTTTGTTTTTAGTTTTGTTGTTTGTCTGATTTTCTTTTGGTCAGCTAGACTCAGTGTTATCTGGGAAGAGGAACTTCAATTAAGAAAACACGTTCATCATACTATTCATAGGCAAGTCTGTAGTGCCTTTTCTTGATCAATAGTTGATGAAGGTAGGCTGACCTCATAGGGACTTGGGCTGATGACAACTCTAGGGAAGAAGTCCTGAGTTGAACAAGAAAACAAGATTTGAAAGTCACACAAACACAGCCAGTAAGCAGAGCTCCTCCATAGGTCCTGCTTCAATCCTTTCATCAGCTTCCTGCTCTGACTTTCCTCAGATGGAGTGTGATTTGAAAGTTATAAACTCAAACAAGCCCCTCTCTCCCCATGCTGCTTTAGCTCATGGGGATTTATCACAGCTACAAAACAAAAACCAAAACCAAAACCAACTAAGACAGACAACAGTGTCAGGGATGTTGCTATAATGAACTTGACCGTGTTGTTTGGGCGGAGATTGTGGAAATGCTTTGGAACTTTGGGCTGGGAAAACCATTAAGTGCTCAGAACATATTGAGCTGTTTTGGGAGCAGGAAAGACAAGAATATTGATAACAGTGAAAATGATGGAAGCATGGCTTGTGAAGATTCAGAGAATCTGTGGTTCTGGTCAGCTGGGACTGAAAAATTTGCTCCAATAAGAAGAGACCAGAACCACCAAGGTGAAGCCTTTACCTTACTGAGATATTCATGTTACAAAGGCATGCCACATGCTCAGTGGCAGCCACTCTGATGTGGAGAGATGAATTCATGCTTTCGTTCTCAAGTCATAGGCAGCATTGTAACAACTTGCCTTCTCTGCTGCCCTGTAATGGAGAAACGTCTCTAAGTTATCTCAGCACTGTTCATAGTTCCCTCATAGCATACCATACATGTTTAACTAATTCTTGGAAGAATGAATGAGCAAGCAACAAAACCAAACCTCTCATCATAGATGCCAGAGGAAGAATCCTTCAGGGAATTTCTGATTCCTATATGATCATTTGAAAATCCTCGTCTATAGATGAATGGTATGACTTCCTCTCTACCAGAGCATCAGCCAGTCTCCCTGATGCACATGGACAATATGGCTTAATAGCACTGGCCTTTCATACTGCCAAGAATAAGGAAATACCAGCACTCTTACACTGTCACTGACTGAGGTTTTTCACCAGACAGTGAGCAATTTAAATAGGGTCTGCCTAAGAGAGTATTGTAATGGTTTTATGTATAGGCGAACACAGGTGACAATATCTATATGGAGAACACGACTTTAATTGAGGTTAAAATTTAGAGGGTGGAAGCTGGTAAAAGTGTTAACCACTTACAAGGCTAAGGAGAAGTATAATGGGGAAGTTTTCTTTCTTTGCATGCAAAGTTCTGGTCTTTAAATTTCCTGCAGTAGTCAAGCGTCAACACTGCATAATAACCACCCTCTAAGACTTTATTAAAATCCTGACCTTTCTTCAACATTCCTGTTTGGGTGGAGAAAAGCAAGGTGAGAAAATTAGGTATTTTCTAACAGTAGCCGGAAGCGTTAGGGCAGCTCAAACCACCCAGGCTCTTCTGGAAAACCTGCTTTTCACTGTTACTCTGTTACTGACAAGCAGACCCCTGTGGCAACATGGAAGGGCTAGCAGTGAAAGACAAGTGCTCAAGAAAGGAGAGGCAAAGATAGAAGAAGCAGAAACTTGAAAAGCAGTTCTGCTATTTGTCTAGGATTGCTGTAGGAGAACTGTCTGACTTCTGGGGGTTGCAGGTATTGGCTTCACTCATGCCTACAGAGATAGGCAATACCAAACCTCAGAATGCCCTGAAATAGCTCAGCAGTGGTACTATGCTAATCTAGATCCAATTGAAATGCCTGAAATCTCTATGATCCTGGGAGACTAACATGTATGTCTAGTCAGCTCATGATATTAAGCTCCAAACTCCCTTAAAATATTTTCTGAAAAGAGCTGTATATGTATGTGTGGGGAGTTAACCACTTGCTACTGAATAACCTATCAGGCTCATCCCTGGAGAAGACTAATTCTATCTATCTTAGCAGCCATTAGTTGCTTGTCTGTAGCTTTTCCTCTAGGGTGGGGCTTTGTAAGATTTACCCATGCCCATTGGCATGCCAACTGATGTTGTCATTGTGTATCAAATACTTATGAAATTGTTTATTAAATGTGCTGAACTTTGTGAATATAAATCTCTTGCCGTTCAATATTATCTCAAGTGTCGGGACAGTTCCTCTTAGATGTAATCATCCAGAAGGAGGGAGCCTATCTCTCTGTCTTTGTCAAGTGCAGAAACCGCTCCTCAACAACAATAGCCCACCTCCTCATTTCATAGTGACCACTGTTCTTCAGATTTTAAAATTACATTTATTGACTTGTTTTATATATATGTGTGTATGTTATGTATGTGTATATTTTTTCCTTTCTCTTATTGTATATTTTCTTTATTTACATTTCAAATGTTATCCCCTTTCTCGGTTTCCCCTCTCCTGGAAACCCCCTATCCCATCTCCCATCCCTCTGCTTCTATTAAGGTGTTCCTTCACCCACCCTCCCACTCCTGCCTCCCCACCCCTGATTCCCCTACACTGGGGCATCTATCAAGCCTTCATAGGACCAAGGACCTCTCCTCTCATTGATGCCTGACAAGGCCATCCTCTGCTACATATGCAGCTGGAGCCATGTGTACTCCTTGGTTGATGGCTTAGTCCCTGGGAGCTCTGGGGAGTCTGGTTAGCTGTTATTGTTCTTCTTCCTATGGGGTTGCAAACCCCTTCAGCTCCTTCAGTCCTTTTTCTAACTCCCCCATTGGGAACCCCATGCTCAGTCCAATGGTTGGCTGCTAGCATCTGCCTCTGTATTTGTAAGGCTCTGGCAGGGCCTCTCAGAAGACAGCTATATCAAGCTCCATTCAGCAAGCATTTCTTGGCATTCACAATAGTGTCAGGGTTTGGTGACTGTATATGGGATGACTCTCTGGATGGCCTTTCCTTCAGTCTCTGCTCTGTATGTTGTCTCCACATTTGCTCCAGTGAGTATTTTGTTCTTACTAATAAGGACTGAAGCACCCACACTTTGGTTTTCCTTCTTTTTGAGCTTCATGTTGTCTGTGAATTGTATCTTAGGTATTCAGAGCTTTTGGGCTAATATCCACTTATCAGTGAGTACATACCATGTGTGTTCTTTTGTGTTTGGCTTACCTCACTCAAGATGATATTTTCAAGTTCCATTCACTTGCCTAAGAATTTCATGAATTCATTGTTTTTAATAGATGGGTAGTACTCTATTGTGTAAATGTACCATATTTTCTGTATCCATTCCTCTGTTAAAGGACATCTTGGCTCTTTCCAGCTTCTGGCTATTATACATAAGGCTTCAGTGAACATAGTGGAGCATGTGTCCTTGTTATATGTTGGAGAATCTTTTGGGTATATGCCCAGGAGTGGTATAGCAGGGTCTTCAGGAAATACTATGTCCAATTTTCTGAGGAACTGCCAGATTGATTTCCCGAGTGGTTGTACCAGCTTGTAATACCACCAACAGTGGAGGAGTGCTCCTCTTTCTCCACATCCTCGCCAGTATCTGCTGTCACCTGAGTTTTTGATCTTAGCCATTCTGACTGGTGTGAGGTGGAATCTCAGGGTTGTTTTTATTTGCAGTTCCCTGATGATTAAGGATGTTGAACATTTCACTAGGTGCTTCTCGGCCATTCGATTTTCCTCATTTGAAAATTCTTTGTTTAGCTCAGTACCCCATTTTTTAATAGGGTTATTTGATTCTCTGGAGTCTAACTTCTTGAGTTCTTTGTATATGTTGGATATTAGCCCTCTATCAGATGTAGGATTGGTAAAGATCTTTTCCCAATCTGTTGGTTTCCATTTTGTCCTAATGACAGTGTCCTTTTCCTTACAGAAGCTTTGCAATTTTATGAGGTCCCATTTGTCGATTCTTGATCTTAGAGCATAATGGCCACTCCAACTTGTTTCTTGGGACCATTTGCTTGGAAAATTGTTTTCCAACCTTTTACTCTGAGGTAGTTTCTGTCTTTGTTATTGAGGTGTATTTCCTGTATGCCGCAAAATGCTGTGCCCTGTTTATATATCCATTCTGTTAGTCTATGGCTTTTTATTGGGGAATTGAGTCCATTGATGATAAGAGATATTAAGGAAAAGTGATTGTTACTTCCTGTTATTTTTGTATTTAGAGGTGGAATTATGTTTATGTGACTATCTTCTTTTGGGTTTGTTAAAAGATTATTTTCTTGGGTGTAGTTTCCCTCCTTGTGTTGGTGTTTTCCATCTATTATCCTTTGTATGGTTGGATTTGTGGAAAGATATTGTGTAAATTTGGTTTTGTCATGGAATATCTTGTTTTCTTTGTGTATGGTAATTGAGAGTTTTGCTGAGTATAGTAGCCTGGGCTGGCATTTGTGTTCTCTTAGGGTCTGTATGACATCTGTCCAGAATCTTAAAGCTTTCATAGTCTTTGGTGAGACATCTGTTGTAATTCTGATAGGTCTGCCTTTGTATGTTACTTGACCTTTTTACCTTCCTGCTTTTAATATTCTTTCTATCCTTAGTGCATTAGGTATTTTGATTATTATGTGATGAGAGGAATTTCTTTTCTGGTCCAGTCTATTTGGAGTTCTGTAGGCTTCTTGTATGTTCATGGGCATCTCTTTCTTTAGGTTAGGGAAGTTTTCTTCTATAATTTTGTTGAAGATATTTACTGGCCCTTTAAGTTGGGAATTTCATTCTCTTTGATACTTATTATCCTTAGGTTTCATCTTCTCATCGTATCCTGGATTTCCTGGATGTTTTGAGTTAGGAGCTTTTTGCTTTTTGCATTTTCTTTGACTTTTGTGTCAATGTTTTCTATGGTATGGATTCTCTCTTCTATCTCTTGTATTCTGTTGGTGATGCTTACTTCTATGACTCCAGATCTCTTTCCCAGGTTTTCTAACTCCAGGGTTGTCTCCCTTTGTGATTTCTTCATTGTTTCTATTTTCATTTTTAGATACTGGATGGTTTTGTTCATTTCCTTCTCCTGTTTGGTTGTGTTTTCTTGTAATTCTTTAAGGGATTTTTGTGTTTCCTCTTTAATAGCTTCTACCTGTTTACCTGTGTTCTCCTGTACTTCTTTAAGAGAGCTATTTAAGTCCCTCTTAAAGTACTCTATCATTATCATGAAATGTGATTTTAGATCTAAATCTTGCTTTTCCAGTGTGATTGTGTATCCAAAACTTGCTCTGGTGGGAGAATTGGGTTCTGATGATGCCAAATAATCTTAGACTCTGTGGCTTATGTTCCTAAGCTTTCCTCTCACCATCTGATTATCTCTAGCGCTACCTGCCCTAGCTCTATCTGATTATAGTCTGTCCTTCCTTTGATCCTGGTTGTGTCAGAACTCCTCAGAGTCCAGCTGTCTCTGTGATCCTGTGATTCTGTGATCCTGTGATCCTGTGATCCTGAGATCTTGAGATCCTGGGTGTGTCAGAGTTCTTGGGAGTCAAGCCGCCTCTGGGACCCTGAGATACTGGTTTATATGTATATATGTAAGTGAGTAAATATAGGCCATGACACATGTGTCCAGATCAGAGGATAACTTATAGTAGTAAGTCATGTTCTTCTGTCTTGCAGGTCCTGGGGAACAAACTCTGGTAATCAGGCTTGGCAGTGACTCATCTCACCAGCTCCAAACAATGTTCCTTTGCAATGTCTAGTTGACCTATGTATCCAAAGTAATGAAGATTGGTTCATTCCTCTACTATGAATGGTAAATGAATCAAATCTGCTTCCTTAAAATGTACAGTAGAGTTCATCTCGGACAGCTGGAATCCTAGATGAGAGGAAGCAGTTCTTGTGATGTAATAATTCTGGACTCTTTGTTTTATCCATGAAAGCCAGTCATATGACTTAGCAGGTATAGGTCCATGTGATATAGCACTCACCCCCAAACACATGCCATGCACATACACACACACACACACACACACACACACACACACACAACACATACACACTCACACACACAATGAATAAATGGACAAATGATAAATAAATATGCATAAAGAAATTTAATAAAAGTATTAGTCAGAAGAAAGTTGTGGGTTGGGTTTATACTTCAATAGCTGCTCTTATTAAATGGGGTTTTTGTTGTTGTTTTGTTTTCTTTTTCCATTTTGCTAGGGAACAGTCTTATTGGCCCCTGTGAAACTTTCATTCTAGTCAGAAAGGCATTCAATACAACGAGAAATTCCATTTTAACTAACATAAGAGAATAAAGGGATTCCATGTGAGTCTATGAAATGGCTTTTCTAAAGTGCTTCCTGATTAATGCAGGAACATGCAGGTGACAGGGACACCATGCAGAAAAAGCAGCCCAAGAAGAAAGAGCAGAAATCGTAATACTTTGAATCTGCTTGACCCAGGGAGTGGCACTATTAGGAGGTGAGACCCTGTTGGAGGAAGTGTGTAACTATGGAGACAGGGCCTTGAGGTAATATATATGCTCAAGCTGAGACACAGTAGTCTTTTCTCCTGATTACCTTGGGATCAAGTTGTAGAACTTTTGGCTCCTCCAGCCCCATGTCTGCCTGGACACTGCCATGCTTCCTACCATGATGATAATGTACTAAAACTGAAACTTTAAGCCAGCCCCAATTAAATGTTTGCCTTTATAAGAGTTGCCTTGGTCATGATATCCCTTCACAGCAATGAAATCCTAACTAAGACCAAAGAAGCAAAAATCCTGATGTGGGGAGCATGCTAGTGAGCCTGCGTAAGCACAGAGGTGATAGATTTAAGAAATAGCATAGTATTGGATGATGTCGTGTTACACTGGTCCCAGTAAGGACTGTAAAGGTCAGCTCTATGTGAAGATAAACTGTGGAATATTTGAGGGTAGACGATGATGTATTTCTTTTTTATTTTTCCCATAGTACTTAAGATTCAACCAAGGGACTCATGCATGTATGTAAATGTTCCAGCAGTGCCACCACCCCCATATTATATCTATAAAAAATAATAATGAATATTTACAAAGAGTTTCTGATGTCAATCTCTGTCCTGGGAGTTTTATTCGCATATGGTACTCAATTTTAACAGATATTACAGGAAACCTACTATTCTTCCTATTCCTATTTTATAAAGGAAGAAACCAAGACAAAAAGAAGGCAACATGGTGATTTTATGGCAACGTGTTACAGAATGTGAAACTTGTCTCCGTCTGACCTCAGAAACCCTGCCCTTAATGAGCTTGATTCTGAATATGTGAAGTGTGAGATGTACACGAAATATCGAGAATGTATGTGAAGGAGACGGAGAGTATGTTTAGTCTTTGGTTTGGGCTGAAGATTTAAATTTGCAGGTCATTATCATATAGATATTTTAGAAAGCTGTTTGTCTAGATAAGATGCCTGAAAGAGGGAATAGAATCATTCCATAGGATGAGCTGGATAGTCCCTGCTTTTGAGAGAGAGAGAGAGAGAGAGAGAGAGAGAGAGAGAGAGCTAACAGAATGGCCCATGAGATGCAGCAGATGGGACAGAGGAAAACCAGAGTCAAGCATGACTGAAGGTAAAAGATCAATGGGTCAAATTTGCCTAATGCGCCTTGACCTGTCAAGCAAGATGAAGACTGAAGATTGACCACTGAACACTATCAAGGTCATTAGAGACCTTGACAGTGGCATATTAGTGATAATATCCTAATCGATGAGGTTGGAAAATTAACTATCAAACCTGTGCCCCTTATAGCTTTGCTAAGGTAATTAATGATGCTTAAAGGGGCAGAAAGAGGTAGAAGAGAGAAATGTGGTGATTGTCCCCATATATGCCTCAATCAACTACAAGATATTTATTGTGTATCTTCTGCTTCTCTAGAATTTTTGCTGTTCAGACACTGAATAGCAATGAAGCAGAATATTCATTCATTCATTCATTCATTCATTTGCTTAGGAGACAATTATTCATTGCATATCTACTATGTGATGGATAACTTAGAACACTTTTATTTTCATAATAATTGTTCAATAATGAACCAAATATTTCAAGGGAAAAAGCCATGACTGTCTTTAGGCTTTTTGTTTGTTTTCTTTTTCTATTGCGGTGATAAAATACCCTGACAAAAACAACCTGAGAGAGAAGGGGCTGATTTAGCCCCCAATTCCACATCTCAGTCAATCGTATGAGTGGAGGAGGTGACAGAAGCCTGAGAGAACTGAGTGCATTTTATCCACAATCTAGAGCAAAGAGCAATTACTTAATGCATGCATGGCAGTACTTAGCCAGCTCTCTGTATTTCACCAAGTACAGAGCACAGTGAATGAAATGGTACCTCCCACATCTGGGGTGGGCTTTCCCACCTCAGGTAAGTCAATCTCTGGCCAGCCTACAGACCAACCACATTTAGACACATCTTCATTAGACTCACTTTCCAGGTGTTACGCCAGATCAACAATCAGCACACACTGACCACACATAATCCACACTGCATTGGTTTTCATATTCCTTTTCCTTGTTATCCGTCTGCCTATTTAACTTTTGCTTTATCCTGTTATAATCCAAGCCTTTGTTTCCAGATATATGCTCATGATATAGTAATCATGATAATAAATGCCTTATTATATGAATATATAGCTTTGGCTAACTATTCTACTTCTATTATTTATGGAGACTGAAGTCATAATAAGCTATGTTTGTCAATATGCCTTCTATCTCGATGTTATGTGCAGCTGCTAAATGTCCAGGATAGTATCTGGGTCCATTGGCAACTGTCACAATCTTCCTTGCTTCTAAGTAGCCTAAGGTATTTTTGTCCAGGTGAATGCTTTGGAAAAATCAGTGCTGGCTGCTTGGGTTGTGATTTTTGCACCTTCCATGTTATATTTATAGCATTGAGAAAATTATTTAAGATTTCTTCATATTGTATGCATAGCACCCTATCTATTACTGTGAGGGTTAAATGAATTCATATATCTGAAGCCATTATGATTGATTTATGTTTTCTATTTTGTAGGTAACTTACAAAATTATTAGTGTAGTGTTTAATAAGTGCACTACATTAAAAGAAAAAGTTGGTGCCTGGAAGATGTTCAATGGATGAGAAAGAAATCAAAGAATTTTGTTTGTTCTTATCATCAGTAACATTGAAAATGTTCTGGATTATTCTCTCTTTGAATCAGTGACAATCTTGTGGGCATGAACTATGTGCCAGATATCCAGACATAAATAATAATGTATTGTCAAATTTTCTTGAGGTCAAAACGACACATGAGCATCTCTGTTACTTCTTTTTGGAAGTTATTGCAGTGTGAATGTGAAATGTCCCCCACAGTTTGTGTGTTGGACAACTGGTCTGTTTGGGGAAGAGTCTGGAAATTTAGGTGTGAGTTCTAGCTGGAAGAAGCAGACTGGTGTGGCATGGATGTGAAAATTCTATTTGGTCCCTCGCCTTTTTCCTTCCTTGTGATTCCGGTGGTCCAGAACGTGAACGGTCTCCCTTCTTCCCACAATGCAACGCAAAAGTACTGGGGCAGAAGACTGTGGATTAAAATCTCGTAGACTCTAGAGTCAACATAGATCTTTCCTTCACTTAAATTGTTCTTTCAGGTGTTTTGGTTACAGCAAAGTAAATGCAACCAACGCTCTTCCATGTCAGGGAAGTGTCTGAGGTTTGAACAGCCAGCATCTTTAGTAAGGCTGACACATCTCTTGGCTCTTATTTTATTCCCATGAACACGTGCCCTTTCCTATTACGCCCCTTTCTTCATTGCTTAATTGCTTCGTCTGGGACTCAATTTCTTGAACAAACAAATTAATAAGACACAGTTAAGTAGCTTGAGGGTGGAGCAGTCTTCAAGGAGCAAGACCTGTGGGAAGAGACAAGTATGTTTGGCAGACTGCCTTAGTTGGGGATACTCTGAAATAGGGACGGGGTTTGAAGGGCTTTGCTTTCGGGGACGCTTTTTGAACAAGGAAATTGACTTAAGGAAGGCCATTAAAAAGCTCCTCAGATGATTACATAACTGCAGTGTACAGGAGAGATGGCAGCTGAAGCTTCTGTAAGGACCTGGAGATAGGAAAATGAAGGAATAGAAAATTATTTTCTTCTGTAATCGATTATTCCACCCGATCACCTATGTATTCTTCTTTGTCAGCTTACTTCTAGCTTTTTTGCCTCTCATTATACTAGTCGATGATTATGAACAGTGGATGATACTGATAACGTTCTACTGTCAGGATGGGGGCTCTCTTTCCAGTGATCTCTACTTCTTGCAGAGCAAGAGAGAGCTCCTGACTGAGGACAAGGCTGTGCTGCCTCTGGTTCTCCTTGCTCTAGGAACTCAGCACGTGGTGGGCTCTCTGGGGTGCAGCCTTAATCGACTCATGGCCGTTAGTGTGTGACAGGTGAGTCCACAGACCGAAGGAACCAACCGTAGGCTAGGATCCACTTGTGCCGTAGGACCGCGATCTTGCGCGGAGCACACCCGTGAGCCTAGGTGTGCAGAGGTGCAGTACCTGCTCTGAGTATTTGGTCCTGTGCCCAGTCGGCTGCAGGGCTAGTCCTTCCTTGCGCGCTCCGCCCCAGCCTCAGTAGCCCACGCGGGGGCACCCGGTGCAGCCTGGTATCCGCCGGCGGGCGGGCCCCACGCGGCTCCTCCTCGCATCAGGCGGGACTGCCCCGCGTGCCACCCCAGCCCAAGCCTTGGATAGTCCCGATCGGGGGCGGAGCGCGAGTCACAGCGGCGGGTGGAGCCTGCGGCCGGATCCCCGGGCCAATCGCGCGGTGGCGGGGGAGGAGCTCCGGAGGGGGAAAAAGAAAGTGCGGCGGAAAGTAAGAGGCTAGTAGGTGAAGGCTGCCAGCATCTGGGTCTCTTGGGTTCGGCTTGGACCAGGGCGCTGAAAGAGGCAGTAGCAGGCCACCCTGCACCCATCTGGTCGCTGTCGCCGAGCCTACTTGACTGGCCCAGTAAGGTGAGTCTTGCTCTGCAGGGAGGGCTGGGTTGAAATGGCCAGCCGCAGTAACTCGGGGTAGTAGGAATTCGTGTAGATCGGCTTCCACAACCTTTCTGTTTTACAGACAGCAAAACTGAGACGCCCGGCGAGACGGCAGCCAGGCTAAACAAATCACACTACTAGCTAGTAGGGCGGTCCGGGTTCGAACTTAGCAAACTGGAGGCCTATTTTGTCCGGGGCTGTGCGGGTTCTCCGCCCTTTGAGGGATCTATTCCAGTTTCTCTGTGCCTACGGTTCTCGGGAGTGCTGCTGTAAGCTTGAGGCGAGCAGGAGGCTGTGTCCCAGCACACCCACTCCATCACGTCGCTCGCAGACCCAGCTATGACAGCCCTGGGGAGAGGCTGGCAGCAAGCAGCCTTGCTAGCTCCTTTCCTGACCTGCTTTTTTTTTTCCCTTCGGAGGGACGCTCCTGCCCTCCTGCCTAGGGTCTCCCAGGCAGTGAGTTCAGGAAGAGGGAAGAGCTCTTTGGTCACTACTCTCCCAGTGTTGGCTATAGCCGAACTGTTTTCCCTGGGGGCAACAGGACACGGAAGCCTGTCCTTTAGGAACAGCTGACTTAGGTGCCTGAAGCCTCCTTCTACCTCAAAGTCCTGGTTGGGAATAAGGAAGCTGAGTTAAAGAGAAAATAAAAAGCACGAAAGCAAACTTGTGCTGCTTCCTTTAGAAGACAGTTGCCACCTTCTCTCCGCAAACCCACTGATTGTGAAATTGTGAACCAAGGAATCACAGAAAACATTGGATGCTTTGCAGTTCTATGCTTAGCAATAAGCTGAAAAGGTTAGCTTTCTTTCTGTGCTATTGCCTTGTGTTGGCTGTGTAAATTTGGGCAGTTTAGCTCACCTTTCTGACCCTATTTCAAGTGGCAAAATGGACACAAAATGCTCCCTATGAGTCCTCGGGGGGGAGTTGGGAGGATGGAATAGAACTGTTCAAGTGACATGTTCAGAATGGTGCCTGGCCTGGCGACTTTGGATTGCTCTGTACTGATCTTGGATTCACAGGGTATGAGAAAGGTGATTTCCTACTACCTTGGTGTGACTTTTTTTTTTTTTTTCTAAATCTAGAAATAGAATGATATGTACCCTTTAGAGCTTGAACATTTAAAACATATTTTTTGCATTCAATTATTTGTGTGTGTATGTATGTGCATGTGTGTGCATTCATGTGTGGGGGGAGTTCAAACGACAGTGTGTGTGTGTGTGTGTGTGCATGCACATGTGTGGAGGGGTCAAAGAAAAATTCTCAGGAATCCTATCTCTCCACCATATGGATGGAACTCTTGGGTTCAGGTTTGGGGGCCATCATCATTACCTGCCAGGTCTGAGCAGTTCTATACAGTGTTGTCTGAAAATGGTCCACAGATAGACTTGCTTGTAAATTTGGGTTTTGAGCAATGTGAATTTCCTCCTCGTTTTCAGGTCAAGCCTCCAGCCTGTGAATTACCTTGTTAGGAGGCATCTTACATTGGCAAAGAGGGTTTTATGTTTGATAAGAGATAAAAACGACAAGAGGAAGCCTGAAGTTGTAGTAACACCATAGATTGTGCCAAGCCTTCTATTCCTGCTCTTAGGTCCATCTCTACTTCATATTCTTTAGCTAACATCAAAAAGCACGGGGATTTTTGTGTATTGTTCAGTAACACTGTTAAGTTCAGTCTCTTCAGGATACTATTTTGCTTTATTTAAACCCAAGCACATACGTCTGCTCGCATGAGCCTTCCTGTGTTACTTGTCTTTTAAAATTAAGCAGCTCCCATAGATACCTCCGCCCCACTTGCATGACAATTGATTTGATTTGGATCCCTATGATTATTTACTACCATCTACTGGCCATGCTGCAAGTCTCTGAAATGAGTAGTTAGCATTTATAAGGGACTGCCTCCTTCACAGTCCACAGCACTTGCGTGCAATATTGATGAATGCCAGGGAAGGGGCGGGATACATCTTGAAAGGATGTAAGGGTTTGGTGATGCCCACTAGGTAACTTCCATACCAGGCATCGCCACAGGACAGAGTCATATCTGTTTGTCACCTTGGTTCTTGTGCTTGCATTGTGATGACTTGGCCAGGGTATGTCTGAATGTGTGCCTTACAAACCAGGGACTTGTGGGGACAAGGGAATGGGGTGGGCACTGAAAGCCAAGTCCCTTTGGTTCTGGGTTTTTGAAGAAAGCAAAGGAGTGTTATCCTTCCTGATACATGTTCTTATACCCCAAGTGTGTGTGTTTGTGTGTGTGTGTGTGTGTGTGTGTGTGCAACTTTAAAATCTCCAAGAGTGTCCCACACATATTATTTATTTTCCTCGTTGCTTGCAATAGCCCTTGGGGATGCTCGTGGTAAGCATAGTAATAGTGGCAGGCCCTATGGTGTGGTCAGAGGTACTTGATTTTAAATTCTTGATCTGACCATCCATGGGTAATCCTGGGGAAATTGTTTCAACTGTCAGAGCTTCTGTTTTACCCAGATCTTAAATGACTTAAAAATGCTTCTGCTAGGCTCTCATGTGAAGATGAAGTTTGATACATAATCCTGTCGTGTACATGCAGTAGAGAGCTGCACACATCGAGTACATGCAGTAGAGAGCTGCACACATCGAGTACATGCAGTAGAGCGCTGCACACATCGAGTACATG
>JADRCH010000065.1:8941578-9082793 GCA_019843965.1 Rhynchomys soricoides | reverse complement strand
TCTTCTTCTTCTTCTTCTTCTTCTTCTTCTTCTTCTTCTTCTTCTTCCTCCTCCTCCTCCTCCTCCTCCTCCTCGACCTCCTCCTCCTCTTCTTCCCCCTCCTCCTCTTCCTTCTACCCCTCCTCTTCTTCCTCCTCCTCTCCTCCTCCTCTTTCTCCCCTCCTCCTCCTCTTCCTCCTCCTCTTTTTCTTCCTCTTCCTCCTTCTTGTTCTTTACAAATATCAAGTAATTGGGGGAAAGGAACTAATAAGAAAATACTTTGTTTGATGTTCAAATTTATTTTCCTACCAAAAAGAAAAAAGCAAGAGAAATAAGCATGTACATGTAATCTTGTCTTTTCATTCAGAGCACAAAATAACTATTATATTTATAACTATTATATGTCTATATTTATATGGCTATCAATGACCTATTATATGTCTGTCTATCTTATCTATCTATCGATCTATCTATCTACCTGTCTTTCATCTATTATCTCTACATATTTATCGTCATCTATGTATCTGTTCATTTATCTAAAATTGTATCTCTTTTTCAAGAGAAGGAAAGGAAATGTAGAGAAGCTTGCAGATTTGCCCAAGCTTAAGTAGCCTGAAAAGATCAGAACATAACACAGTATAAGGCCTTTGGTCTATACTCTGTTTATTGGGTCTTGCTTTGTAGAGTCTGTAGGCCTGCATAGCTGCTTTTATAAGCCCCCTATTGTGTCTTCAGCTGTAGTCTTGCTCCTTTTACACTCCTCTTACCTTCCGAATCCTTTCCCAGTTCAACCCAGTTCCTGAAACCCCAACTTAAATGCTCATAACCCCTTGAAAATGTATTTTCATATTGAAAGCTGTGGGCTAATTACTTCTAACTTTGCCTCTTTCCCTGATCAATACTTATCCCACCCTGTGCAGAGCACAATGTCTTGTTCAAACAAGAGATAAGCTGAATGATTGATAGATCAATAGTAGATGCTATAGGTCCATAATTAGCTTCCGTCCACTCCATCACAGAATTGCTTATTTTAAAGGTTGCTTCTATAAGACAAATTATATTAATTTTAAATATGTTGTCGTTTTAAGATCAGACAAGTGATAAAGATTCCACAGACTCGAAGAAGTGTGGACATTACTACCTCGGGGTGGGAAGCATATTGCATTTCTTTCTAATAAAGGATGTTTTTCAGCAAGCAGTGAAAGAAGTCCAGTCTTGCTTTTTCTGACTTCAAAGGTACTGTCAAGTGTCACCAACATATAACCCTGAGTGAAAGAAGTTTCCATGGAAGTGGGCCATAGCAGTGAGCTTGGCTCTTATGATTTCTAAAGCTGGTGAGGAATTTATCCCCCACTATTCTTTAATGTCATCGGCCTCAGTTGAACCTAAGGACAGGGAATCCTTTTGTTCTAGTGGCTATCTAGTCTATCTAGCTGGTGCTTCTCTGTTCTTCCTGAGTGGCCCCTGTCAGGTGTCCTTATGATTTCACTCATCCCATAGTCTCCCAAGCAATTTCAAAGTGAACAGACAAGAGAAGGAAGCATTTTATAAATTCAGGTATCCGAAGATGTTCTTGTCATTGCCAGCAAAATCCTTTAAGCCAGTTATTGTTGGAAGCTACTGTGACTTAAATTGTAGCTTTGTGACACAGGTGGCTTAGACATCAGATGACCTTTCCAGAATTGACTTTGGAGAGGTTATTTGCTCTGCTTCTCCCTTATTATCACTATCAACTCTACAATAGGATAATAAAACCTACCCATATATGTTTGGTAGGTGTCAGTCATATGCGGTGATTTGTTAAAAGCCTGGTGCATGGGTGTATTGGCCTCTGTCATGATTAACAGCAGTGATAATATATTCCAGGCATGTCCATGTAGATACTAGATAAGACAATAAAAGATGCTCTGTGTTCAAATACCAACCGTTTTTGTTTATATATTTCATTTCAATGTTTAATAATGTTTGCTATGATATGTATATATGCACATAGACATAAAATTATTGTTTTGTAAAATTGAAAGCTCTGATAAATAATTGGATCAGATGTTGCCAACGTTTTACCCTCAATCTTAAAAAGACTAAACATTTGCTAAGGTCTTTGGGTGCAGTAAACATTGGAGCAGAGACTTGGATCATCTTCCTTTCTGTCTCTTAATGCATGACCAACACCATGTTGCTCCCAGTCCCAGACGTTCAGCTAACCAGCCTGGCAGGGATTTCTTCTGTAGGCCTGCTATTTGAACCTGAAGAAAGAGCATATGGACGAAACACTCTCTTAGGTAGCTGCTTTGAATCTGTGGCTGTAGAGTAAGGTGTGGGTGAGAGAGAGAGTGCAAAGGCGAGAGTAGATTTTCATTCTTTCCACAAGGGCACCTGCACATTGTAGTCTGTGAGGTGTCACAGTCGCAGACACTTGGTAGGCTTCACTGAAAGCCATGGCGCTACAGATCCGTAAAGGTACCTCTGTGTCTAGGGGAATATGGATCCACTAGATTTTTGACTGCAGACTCTTCCCTGCTCTGAAGTCCAGGTTGGCAGATGGGAAGAGAAAGGAGTCACCTGAGGTAGGCATATATACATTTGCTGTTTTGGAAGCAAAAATAGAGCCTTAAAAATATAAAGCAAGCTGTATCACCATAATATTTTGCAATATATATATAATCCTATATAATTCTATATTATATGTTTATACATAATATAGTAGATATTATATGTATTATATAATTTTAATATAATACAAATATGAATATAATATATTATGCATAATAAATATATGTATAATTCTGTAATCTTTGCCTTCTGTTTTGATTCTGAAATTATGAATGTACCTTTGTGAGCTTTTCAAAATTGATCATGGGAGAGTCTCAGTTCTTATTAAAATAAAGTTCATTCAATTTTTGGAAATGGGTGCGATTCAAGAATGACAGGGCACACAAAGCAACGCTTCTTTGGAAAATTTGATTTTCATTTTCTAATTGCTGAGTGTGACTGATGGAAACAGAACTCGAATAGAAACAGTTGTTGAAAAGTCGAAGGCATTGGATTCAGGATAAGATTTAAGTCTTAGATACAGTATGCTTAGTCTGTTTAGACTTAGTTCTTGTACCTATAAATTTATAGTCAGTGTATTCCATTTATCCCCTAGGTGTGTCTGTCAAATTTTCACACATTATTTAATCACTGTATTTATTTAGTCTACTGTTTATTTTTGTTCCAGCCCTACTTGAAAGTAAAATATACATGGTTAGGAACATGTGTTTACTGTCACATTGTAGGAGGCTAGAAATATGTCTAGAGATGTTTCCCAGTCGTGACTCAGTGATGAACAAACAAGTATATGGGTACATGCCAATGTGATTATTTGTCCCCGAGAGGTGGAAAGAAATATCTAGAACTGAATAAGAAAGTAAGTAGTATATGTGTATATGTAATACTGAAACAATTTGACACATGTATATGCAAACATATATGTATATACAAACATAAACATGTATATATATATATATACATATATATATATATATTGTGTGTGTGTATGTATGTATACATGAATATAGGTAGATGTGTTGAGGATTTTATTTAGAATCCTTAATGATGACATATGATATATGTATGTGTCTCTGTATGTATATATATAAATACAAATCTGATCAGCCATATTTTTTGAGTTGTCTAAATCTGCCACTGCAGACAAATGCATTGAATACTTTCTTGTTTGGATGCAATAGTATCAATCTGGGAGGAAGATTAAAAATCTATCTATCTATCTATCTATCTAAAATGATTCAATAGAGAGGCAAGTAGTTTACAAGAGAAGAAAGCAAAACAAGATGAATGAGGACAGTTTTAAATGAGGTCGTCAGAGAAGGCTGCGAAGGAGTCAGGATAGACCTGAGGTCATTGCTGAGGTGAGGGCTGGGTTAGGAAGACATCTGGAAATAGTTTTGTGGTAGTCAGGAGTAAGAATAGAGCTGCCCTGCTGCAGTGGTAAGGAGCCTGTATATCCCATGACAGACAGCGGAATGTCAACATAGGGTGGGGCGGGGCGGTTGGCGGGAAATGACGCCGAGCAAGTTATTTACCTGATAAGCTGATAAACCAGCCTGACCAGGTCAGAGCTGCTGTGAGCAGATGAGAAAGACAATTTAGTTCTAGGGAAAGCCTCTCGTTCTCATTGGAACGTTTTAAAAGAAAAAAAAAATTAGGCAAAACTGGGTTCCTTTGGTTTTCCTCCAATGAATCTATCTCCTTTCCAAATGCATTAAGTAATGAAGGAAACCTATGCATGTTGCTCAATTCAATTCAGCTGGGAATTGTACAGTCCTGTGTGGGAGTTTTATGTAATCAGTTCCTCAAAACATGAAGGCTGGGATCATTTCCTTGTAAATCTTCAACTACCAGGTTCTGAACCCTGCCATGCTGAAGACTAGGAGTACATAATTCCATGTAAGATGAGCCTCTTTGCACTGACTCCTTGAATTTAAATGATTCCTACCCTGTCTAGAAGTGGCTTACAGGCAGTTTCCTGGTGGAGCCTTATGGGCCTGTACATATACAGTCTCATTAATGCCTCTTAATACGAGTTTCACATAGCTTGGCAATATATGCTAGGTATTGTTTCATGTGGTTTATAAATAGTCATTTTTTTAAAAGCTTAGAATTACCCTATGAGGCAGGCATAGTTATAGTCAACATTTTGCAGAAGAGGGAACGAAGGTCCAACCAAGTAGAATTGGTCACTGGTTGAGCCTGTACAATGACCTTTGAAAGAGATGACCTTATTTTTTTTCATTTTCATTTGTCCCACCTACTTCCTGTTGCTTAATTTAAGAGAAATAGTTCAATAAGTGTGTTTAATCTAGGAATCAATATGTGGTCTGTTCTTTGAGATTGCATCTCTTCATTAGCATTTAGTGATAAAAACCTGGACTTTGGGCTGAGATAATCTAGGCAGGGGAATCATATCAGCCAGCACCTTGGGATTGGTAAAACTATTTTGCTTCTCTAAGTGTGCTTCCTCATGTGTGTTCTTGGCCATTTTGGAGATTAAGTAAAATATACATTATAAAGTACTTCACATAGCACTTGGAATGTAATTAGTACTCAGTCCATTTTTGCTGTTTTTATTATGTTTTTGAACTAAAATAACGTGTATATGCTTATGTGCGCAGAGGATTTTTTTCAGTTGTGCTTGTTTTAATCGCTCCCCTTCAAAAATTAGAGCCAAAGATCCGTTCATAATCAGTGATGTTAATTTTGTTGCAGGGCTTATTCTGGTAATTTGCTCAGAGCAAACATGCCTTGTGGATTCTGAAGGTCCAGGTTATTGGAAGAACAGCCAGGTTCTGGGGTTGCATGGGAGCAAAAGATGCTTTGAGACCTGTAGGCTTTGCTTCCAATACCTCCTATCCTCCAGACTTGTTCTGCCTTGCTGGAAAGTTATCTTGTATTCTAGCAATGACTGCAGGGCGTCTTGAGTTATGAAGGAAAAAAAGCAGCACAAGTCCAAGACTTCTTTAGATAATACTTATGGAGGTCAGTTTATGGAGTTGCAAATGGAGAACCTAAGGCTGGTCAAGGTCTATGTGCCAGGAGCTGTACCTAAGGCTTTGTGTTCATGGCCCTCTTTCACCACTGCTGCAAAGACTTTAAATTTTAGTTGTAAACCTAAGTTAGAAACTAACTAACTAACTAACTACTAATAATAACCAAACCAAAACAACAGCAATAAATCACTGCTATTGTTACCTCCACATATGGATTATGGGCTTTGATGATAAATAAAATCAGATATCTCTTACATTTAATTTGCTTTATTTGTCTTAAAGACAAACTGTACATACTCGCAGCACCCCACCCTTTAATAAAGTGATGTTTGACAGAGAAATGAGACAAAGCTGTGTCAAGAAGCTTTTCTTTGCTTGGCAGTATTGTGAGCTTGAGAAGCAGCTCATGTAGTGAGCTCAGTGCTGTTAGGTAGATGCATTTGTCTAAGTCTTTGTTAGAAGCTGAGGTGGTGCTTATTTACACATAGCTTGTTTGGACTTGATGTAAGAGGATGCCTAGAACTGAAGAACGGATGAGAAACAAGGGATTTATTTCTGCTGATTCTAGTGGCTAGGAAGTTCATGGTAGAGTGAGCATGTCTGGAAAACCGTCATGTTGCATGGCCTTCACACAGAAGAGAGAATGACCAGTGTTTCTGCACATAAGAGAAAAGGGGGCTGGACTCATCTTTATACCAATCCACTTCCCTGATAACAAATGCATTCCCAGCAGGATGGTGTTAACGTGTTCAGGAGTGCAGAGAGGGTTCTTCCCGCTTCATCACCACCTAAATGACACCCCTCTCAACACTGTTACAATGGGAGTTAAATTTCGAACACACCAGACTTAAGAAACGTATTCGAACCATAGCATTTGCAATCTCTTTGTTGTTGCTTTTATGAAATGATTCAAAGGAGAAGTTTCCGTCCTCTCACATATAGTCAGTAAAACTCAGGTGGCTTAGTGAGCCTAGTTTGATGATTTTCTTTGAGGAACAATCTACACACACACACACACACACACACACACACACACCCTGGTGGAGCATCCAGTTACATGTAAAGGATAATAAGTGGGCTCAAAGGGGACCACAGGGGCACGATAAAAGACTCTAACCAAGGACTTGGGGAAAGAATTGGTGAAGAGGTTGTCCCAAGGCAGCACTCGTAAAGAAAAACTAGTGGTGAAGAGAGAGGGGGTGTGGAAGCCCTGATGACAGATCACAGCCCTGTATTCTCTCTCTATTATCTTAATAATCAGTTATCTACAGAAGACGCTGCTGTACACAGCCTTGCAGGGTCATACCTGCCTGGCTTCAGCCTTGAAGGGTCAGCTCTGGCAGGCATCAGAGGAACAGTTGATGTGGTTTCCACCAGTGATGTGCTCAGCAATGGTGCTCCAAAAGCATCCTGGACACTGCTCCAGGCTGCTGTGGGACACAGCCCATTGTGAGACACCATGACTTCAACCTGTATCCTCAACTATAATGATGTAAATGCATAGCTACATACCTTCTTCCTAAGTCCAGGAGGATGATTTTCTCCCACATGTGAAGAGCGGAAGTCTACACATAGTGGAGCAGTGGCTTACTTGGGACCATGTTATGATCATCTTGAGAGGACAGATCCTAGAAAGAAAGTTGCTTGTTTTCATCAGTAAACCAATGCATATTTGGCTTTCCTAAGTGGCAAAAGGAGCATTTGCTGATGCATAGCCAAGAGCCTAGCAATTTACAAGATGCTCATATATCTATTATGCCACTTGACTTGATCATAGCTCTGTCAGGTCAGTTTGTTCTCTTTGGACACGAGAATACTGTAGCTCAGAGGTTGAAATGACTATCAAGTGGCCACTCAGCCCTTGGGAATTGCATCGTATTTGTTGGAGCTCTGCATGTTCCATGAGAATCTTTCGTTGCTAACTTTCCATCTCTCAGCACCGCTGCCCAACAGAGTTGTTGGAACACATCTTTGGTTATGCTGTGTGCCTGTTCTAAATGTGTCTATACTATTTAGACATGGTCACTTTCAAGGTCCCTTTCCACTGAAATAGCAGGTTTCAGTAACCTGAGTGGTACTGCTCCTTTGCCTCCCCCGTAGCATGTTAAAAGCTTCCATCAAAGACAAAGGTAAAGGAGAAAGTGTCTTTTACAAAAGTATAAACCAGCAAGTGCTAAGATGCCCTGGTGTGCACATCCTCCACGGAGGGCATTTCCTAAGTCTTCCCAGTCAGCACCTCTAGGACACACACTTGAATGTTTACAATTTGTATTTGCTGGCTTCCTATGTGTCAAGAGGCAGCTGAATTTACTCACCTGCCTTGACCCATTTAAAAGATACTTAACTTCCAATGCCACATCACCTGAGAGCTCATCAGCCAAGAAGGCAGAGATTAGATGACCTGGGATCACCACTCAGTGCAGAGAACTCTAGAACAAAAATATTGGAGGTGCCTATAGAGTCCTCTCTTTGTGTAGCTAATGAGAGAAGTGTGAAACTTCAGGGAACTGGAGGAGGTGTACAGAAAGCAAGCTTGCACAAGTGCCATTGCGTGCAGTATAGCTCAGGGAATACTAGTTTGCTGGGGTCGAGAGAACTAAGTGTTTGGCTTTGTGAATAGGCTATTGGGGAATATGACCTGTTTAGAATCAGCCAATGCTATTTATAACTAGCCATCCAAGGTCTAGTATAGGGACTCTTAGTGCGGCGTCCTCTTTCTCTTGGACCAGTAATCACAGCAGCCTCCTAGTACCACCATTATACATGGGTTTCCAACTCCTTTTATTTATTACGGTCTTTGGAAAATATGTAGGGGAATCAAAGGTCAGCCTTCTAATAATGGTAAGAAAAAAATAATAACACTAGCTAATGACTGAGTGCTGACCCTCTGCCAGGTGCTAACCGAGCTATATACACTCACGGGTGAACACACACACACACACACACACACACACACACCATGATGAGGCACTTTCCTGACTGTTCATCTTGCTTAGACTGAGGCTTAGCATGGCTACCTGGCTTCATGGAAAAGATGCTGACTATGTGATACCTAAAACCAGTCTTGAAGCCCTCAAGCTTGCTGCAGGGCACTAAGCCTTACCCAGCATCTCCACACTCCTCTGTAGGTTCTTTCTATGCACACTTGAGCATTTTGTAACAGAGACATAGTTAATAAGCTTATGTGTCTGACGGTTTCCTAGAAATTCACAGTGGGCCAAGCCCCACTGGCCCTTAGCGCTTCCAGCCTTGTATCGCTTTCTTCTCCTCTTTATCAGTTTTCTTTAAGACTCCTAGCCCATGGGAGATACCTTAATGGATTGCTGACATTTTCATGGCATTTTCATGCCTTTGGTATGTTTTTCTCATCCTCAGGGTTGAAGAGGGAACTAGCCTGGCTCCTCCGGTTTGGAAAGTGAGCTGTGTGGAGATATAGAAATTTTGTGTTGACAGCCGGATCCAGATGTTTCTCTTGAAGAGGGTCACTTGTCTGACCTTGTTGCCGAGATCTCAGTCAGGGTAGTTTACTACACACAGTCACACAGTGACAGAGGACCAGGAACCAGCTTCATATATTAACACTTGATTATAGAGAAGGCCATGTGAAAATGAGGTCCTTGGTAATAGGTTCTCTATCACAACCGATGTTTAAAGAGAGCCAAAACAGCAACTTGGCAAGGATTTTAGAGGAAAATTTGAATATTGAGGAAAAAACAAAAGAGTCTGAATCGAAATGACATTTAAGTGTCTTTCCGGGCTGAGAGTCTGTGTTGAATTCACTTAGAAACTTTATGTTGGGAATAAAGGTTTCCCCTTGTTACAATTAATACCAACTAGAGATGCCTCCTCCTCCCTCCCCCGCTCTGCTGCCCTCTCTGGAACAACTACTCAATTTAAGAAGAGGACTTAGGATGAGGAAGGATGCTGCTCCTTCCCACTTGGCAGCACAGCCTGTCAGAATGAAGGACTTGTGTCTGGACCTGGCACCGTTCCGTCAGGCTCCATGACCAGCCCAGTCCTGTCTGTGACCAGAGCACGTGGGAAGTGCACATCCGTGTAGAAAAGCCACCCACTGGCTGCCGGCTCTGGACTTTCTTTCATTTTTAACTTTGTATTCTTGAATGCAGCCTTGCCTATGGCAAAGTCCTTGAAGGAATGGTGGCACACCCAGAAACAAGTTCCAATCAGACCAGACAAGCGCCCCCTGAAAAAAATTTCCTCCTTTGCAGCTGGCAGGAGATGAAAAAGTGTCTTTCAGAGAGGTTTCTTCTTCTTGTCATTTCAAAGGCAAGCTGCTAGCAGGCCAGGATGTCAGAGATGTAGCCACCGTCTTCACCCTGTTTTCTTTCAGCCTTTTCAGTTGCTTTATTACAGGTTCCAAAGCTCTGCTGTTCAAAAATGATAATCCCCTAATACCAGAATTCAGGCAGTTTATTCACTCTTGATGGACGGAATATTTCCAGAGAGTTGGATGGTCAGTGCTTCTGAGTTAGATAAGGCGATCTGGCCTGTAATACTTAAGGGTGCTTCACAAGCCACTTCAACTGCGTCAGATGAGATAGGCCATCTCAGGATGTTCTGTTCAAGTCTATCACACTGGAATATCTCAAAACTGTGAATTTCCATCCCTTATCAGGGAGCCGCAGCATACTTAGATAGCTTCAGTTAGGTCAGTCCAACCGTTGCCAAGAAATAAAAATGTTACAAACTTGCTAGCTGCCGGAACTCCACAGGGATCTGTTCAGAGCTGCCTGTGGGAAGTTTGGCCAAGATTTCCCACGTGCGCCATAAATCTTAACTGCGTGATGGGAGAGAAAGGCAGCTTCCGCTTCTTCAGCCGCTTGCCTATTGTGAGCCGGAAGCTTTATTTATTTGTTTGTTTATTTAAAGGCAGGACCCTTGCTTGTTTAGAAATAAATCTTTCTTGGCATCTAAATGGCATGTTATTTTTAAGGGACGTTTCACAGAGTTTGGAGGAAGCGTGTTTCCATCATCTGAGGAAGGCCTGAACTGAGAATCAAAAGACATCCTCACATTTCTACTCGAAATTTATCAGCATCCTGAAAGGCATCTTACTTGTCTCAGCTTCTGTGTCCAAACAGTGTTCCCAATGACATTATTGACTTCTGAGGTCCTTACTGATTTTCCAGGAGCTATCTTGGTAGATAAGAAGGGTCGGCGAATGAAACAAAATAACAGCAAATTACAGGATGCAAGCTTGGGAACAGGAAAGCACTGTTCTGAGTAATTCTCAGAAAGCCTTTGCTGTAACAGAGGACCTGTAAGGACATCCAGGCAGCATTGCTTGCCACAAGGATAACCCCATTTACCTTCTCTCTAGCTGTTGATAACCAGCTGGAAACAGGACTGAGAGCCTCTGGTAAGTTTAAAAGATCGTGTTCAGTATGTACACTTGAAAAATATCTGTGAGGTCCCTGTCTAGTGTTACTCAGAACTAGGATCCCAAGTTTCCTGTCTCCTTAGCAATGTGAATTCATGTACATTGTCTTTAGTTTATTAGGGTGACCATGACTTAGAGCAAGAGTGAAGCTCCTTTATAAAAGTTGTTTGATGCTGAATAATGAAGGTTGGTGGCCAGAAGAATCTGCTAGCAAGATGTGCTTATTGCATATATGTAAAGCCTTTTTCCCCCTTCATAAATATTAAGAATATATTTTCCTCCATCGTGCACTGTGAGCACAGAAGTCAACAGATACCTCTTTCTGTCTTTTGAGTTTTCCTTCATCAGAAAAACGAAGCACTATAACTCCAGCTTAGCTCCTCCCCAGAGCTTCTCACGTTCATATTTCTGATTACAGCAAGGAGGAAAACAATCACGTTTTCTGCAAACCTAGGCTGTGTGCATTATAGGTCATAGGGTGTTAAAAAAAGCTAAGCTTCTGTCAGTCCGTACCTACTCATTTTGATGTTCTGGGATAGCATCAAATGGTGGCATAAAATCCACATGCCTTGCGCTATAACTCTGATTGTTTCCATCCACTCACTGATTGAGGATCAATCTAGTGAGCTCACTCTTTTCTTCCCCTGTCCTCTGGAGTGGGTGGTTGAGCCAGTGTCTTCCTCAGGTCACCTGTGATTGCGAATCTTGTATCACTCCGAACAGGGCATTTTTCCTAAAGTGTGTTCTATACTGGAATACAGTCTAACAGCAAGTATCCCGGGAAACCATATATTTGTTGATACTTCTGATTCATGATTTCAAACATCCATTGTTTTTCATATTGCGTTTAATATCCCCAGGACCCACTGAAACAAATAAAACCCTAACAGTAAAAGGCCCTGGACACTTATCTTTGGCTCTCTCTCTTTTTAAAATTTTATCTTTCTCTGTTGGAATTATTGTTTTTATGTATGTGAAGCATATGTATGCACGCATATGTGTAAGTGGTGTGTGCACAGGTACACATACCTGCTGAGGCTAGCGGAGGATATTCCTTAAGACAAGGCTTCTTGCTCAACCTGGAACTCGACCCTTTGAGTGAGGCTGATACCCAGGATGCCTCAGCAGCCCTCCTCTCTCCAACTCCTACATCCAACTCTCGGGCTCCAGACACGTGAGGCTGTGGTAAGCCTGGCTTTTCCTTATGAATTCCGGCTCTGCAAACTCAGGTTTTCATACTTGTACAGCAAGTGATCTCTCCTTAGCTCCTCATGCTTCTGCATTTGCCCATTGAACCATCTCCCAAGCTGTTTTCTTTGTAAATCGTCTGGCTTTCCTTATGTGCATGTCTACTTGTTTGCTCCTTCTCTGCTTTGGCAAGGGAACCCAGATAACTAAGTTAGAATGAGAAGCAGAGGAGTCGTACTGGACAGAAAGCTGACTTTTTAATGTTTTTCACACTGTTGCACTCTAGTTTGTTGGCTAAAGGTTGGTTTGCCTAGTTGTTGGCTATTGGGCACGTATTGACAACTGATACTATGCAGTCATTGCTACTGCCTGTGGGAGGGAAGACTCATGCCTTTCATTATGTGGGTCTTCCTTTTCTCTTTATTCAGACATTACTGTCCTTGGCCAACAGACTCATTTCGGCTATTTACTGTGTGACACTGTAGAATGATATTAGTGTTTTAAAATGAAAATAAACCTCAGTGTGGTGTGTATAAAAGGGGATTTTAAAAAACTAATCAAAATGCTGTTGATGGAGAAATAATTGAAACACACTGTGGTGTAGCTAGGCAGTACAATCCCATTTGGTGATTAAAAGGAATAAAATACACTTACATGAACTGATCTGGGAAAACATGATTGACGATTTGTTAAGTAAAAAAGGCAAATTTAGATCCACGCACAATTCATTTTCTACAAAAAGGAAACAGGAAAGGGTGAAAATGGAAGACTGGGGGGTCTGTTAGTTACATGTGTTTACTCTGGGAGGGAGAATTAGTGAATCCTCAGAGGAGAGACTGGGATATGGTATGAAGTTTTCACACCCAATCAAAATAAATCAGAAACAAACTCCTTCAACATCACCGCGAACATTTGAAAACATACAACAAAGTAGGAAATGTGTCCCAGTGACTACATAAATGTCTACCTCTAGTCCCCTATTAACTTTACACAATGATTGCTTTGTTAAATATCTAAACGTTTGTTTATTTATTTATTTATTTATTTATTTATTTATTTATGATGGTGTTTGTATGTTGTGCTATCTGCAGACTTATTTACTTGCAGAAGGAGCTAACTTGTGACTCATTTCTAAGCCAGTGTGATCTTCTATCCCAGAGTCAGTGTTATGTTTAAAGATTTTGCTGATCTGGGCAGACACATGAAGAAGTATTGACAGAGAATGTATTAGATGCCTTTACCTGAGCTACCTTTTCTCTTTTACCACTAACAGAATTGCTAGATAGCACCCAGTCAAGTTATCCTTTAGGCTTTTCCATTATTTTAAACTTCCTGGGCATCCTGTGTGTCATCTCTGTCTCCTGACACTCAGTCTTGACCCTTTTTCTTGCTTCTCCATGTAGGCAGCTGTGCAAAACACTGCATTCCTATGATCTCATTTGTTTTCTTTGTTTGTGATATTGTACCATGAATCATTCCCACAACCAGGATCTGAGATTAAATATAAATGATGTGTGCTCCCACCAAGTACTGCTTGGTTTTGGGGCATTCGGGGAAGACATTGCAGAGAGCATGAGACAGTATATTTTGATACTAAATAACTAATTTGAAGAAACTATTCATTTGCGATTAGGTTGCGATGAACAGAAAACAAACCAGTTATCTAGATCTATGCTGAAGACCTGCTATTTTGTACAATTCATTTTAATTACTGGGATGTGCCAATCTCATTGCCAACCAGAGTTTCCTTCCATTTCCTCTAGAGTCAGATCCACATCTGGAGGCTCTGCCTCCTTCCCCCCAGCATACCTCTCTAGTTTTGTTCCCCTTGCTTCTTTGTCTATTCCTTTGCAAGTTATAAGCCTTTTCTCAAAGTCCTTGATTTCTTCTAATATTTCATTCACTTTTACTCATTGTAAGTTTCAATCAAATTATTTTCTCTGTCTCTCTTTTTATAATCTTTCTTTCCTCTTCACTGAGTGTGCTCTTTCTGGTCCCCACCTACCCATGCAGACACAGAGTGATCTGTTACTCCTGCTTCTCTCCCCACTCAGACACAGTTCTTCCATTTTAAACACTTTTACATACGTGCTGGGGGGGGGGGGGGTAGGTTCAGCCCATACTTGCTCTTTGGTTGGTGGTTCAGTCTCAGGGATCCCCCAAAGGTCCAGGTTGGTTGACTCTCTTGATCGTCCTATGGAGTTCCTATCAGGGCCCTCAAATACTCCCCCCAACTCTTCCATAAGAGTCCCCAAGTTCCATCCAGTGCTTAGCTATGGGTCTTGGCATCCATCTGGATCAGCTGCTGCGTGAAGCCTCTCAGAGAACAGCCACACTAGGCTGCGGTTTGCAAGCATAATGGAGTATCAATTATAGTGTCAGGGATTGGTGCTTGCCCATGGGATGGGTTTCTGTTTGGACTGGTTATTGTTTGGATTGGGAGGGGGACAGCAGTCAGGATGTAAAATAATAAATAAATAAATAAATAGTCTCTAAACCCAGAAGTAGTCAGTGCTAATGGCAACCCCTGTCTGCACAGTGGCTCATTGTTCTTTTCAATGTCTGGACTTGTGGAGCAGCAAGCATAGCAGCCTCTGTAGGTTGACTGGAGTTGCAGAAGCCTGTCTTACCTAGCCTCAGTGAATGCAAGCCTCCTCCCTGCCTATGTCTTCAGCTATCCTCATACACCTCATGTGTAGACAGCACTATCAGAGAGCATGTCTACAAATTCCCTTTCCTTTGGTTGCTTTTGGGTCAGTGGAGTCTGAAACTGTGATGTGTGATCAGAACCCATCTCTATAGCTTCCTCCACAAGGCAAGGCAGAGTACTATGTGTTCAGACGGGGTTGTAAGTGTATGCTCATGAAAGAGAGCCAATGCTTTCACTGAGAGGGTACAAAGGATTCACCCCACTCTCAAGTGGATTTCTTCCTCTGTTATTTGAGAAAAACTACAATTAGGTGACTATCGCACAAAAGAATAGACAATGTCAAGTTTTCTGTCAGGAGAGCTGGTCGTATGCTGGTATAATTATGGTTTTGCTTCAGGAATCAGACACCTGGACACAAATATCACAAGAATAAGAGTTGAGTGTATCTGACCTCAGAGAAAAAAATTTTTCCTCATTGACTACATTTACCAAAACCAAAATGCAAGGAAATGGAAAAGGGGAAGTTTCACAGTCTCCATAGGACTTCCTTTATTTCCTGCTCTGGATCATCATCAGATGTTCTGCCCTAGCATGTCCCTCTTCTGATGTCCCCTGGCACTGCTACTTTCTTAGTGACCCTGCTTTTTTTCTCTCTATATATGTGGTTTGAATTTTTTTTATAATTATTATACTCAAATTCAGAGAGCCTATATTTACACTGTCAAGGAAAAGGTGCAAAAAATTAAACAGAAAAAGAAGAAAAATAAAAACATCAATTACAAACGAACCAACATATTATTAAGAGCATACCCGTTCTGTCGCTGCTGAATGTGGACCACGGAAGGGCCAGATATCCACCTGAACTTTCCCTCTCAGGTGCTGTCTTCCTCCATGTAACAGGGCACTCTGACGACTACACTTAACTTTGCAGGTTGGAGGTCAGACAGGGTCTTTCGCACTAATGTTGTGAGGATTCTCCTAGTCTGTACACCCGTGGTTGCTAATCTCCTAGCCAGGACCATTTCACAGGTGCATTGGTTGTGGGGAAAGCAACTACAGCACAGATCTCTACAGATGGATGAATCTCTTTGCGTTCAAACACACTGAATGAACCCCTTGGTGGCGGAGGGATGAGGATCTAGAAACCAAAATTGGTATTGGAGCATCAGAGATCTCCGACCCTAGAGCAGTAAACCTTCTAGATAGTAGGTAATTCTACAGGCTGGGCCAATTTCTGACTTCAGGATATAAAGTATCAGGTTCCACATTTGTGCTCCATAGGCTTGGCTCCTAGCCACACAGGGAAAGCCTGGTACCAACTTTCCCCTTTGCTGCCTTAGCCTAGGTTCCACTGTCTGATTCATTTTATTGATATCTGGTACTTCCTCTCTCCACAACTGCCTCCTGTGGAAATCTCCCACTTTACTGTTGTGACAAGATGTCTCCAGGGACCCTGACTAGTGGCTGTTCTTGTTACCAGGCCCTTAGAGAATTCCAGTCTTAAGTACAAGGTCTTTTAAGATGACAATGGGATGCAGCCCTCTGAGACATGTAAAGTGATAACATAGATCTCTCCACTGCTGACCTATCTTGCTTGAGATGTCACTGCCTCACCTAAACCCCAGTTAGGTTGCAGATTTAAGAGAGCTGTGGTCATACCCTGTGGGCAGGGTTGCAAGTCTCCACTCCTCTTCTGGGGGTGGCTAGAGCCCTGTGTTGTTCACATTTTCTATGATTGCTTGTCTTGTTCTCTACGCTTCTTGCCTATACTGTTACTTCCTTTCTGACTTGTGATCTGTGTTCAATTTTTCTCTCTTTAGGGCCCGTTTGTTCTCGTGATTTTCCCTCACTGTCTCACAGAGTGATAACAATCCAGAGGCTTATCCCAGAAGTGTTCAGTATTTTTTTTTTTTTTTTGAGTTGCACCCTGCATGGGGTATTGCAATGGATAAAAATGTTATTTAAAAATGGACATAACTATTTTTGTCTTCAAACATTTAAACTTGATATGAAATGAAAGAGCTGAGATATGTACTAGCAAGCAAAGATAGTTCATTCTGAGCCAAATATAAGTGGCCATGGCTTGGAGGTACAGATCTAGGTTACCCCGAATAATGACTTTCACTATGGAAGTGGCCACATATACTTTCATTTTCAAGACATAAAATGAAGTCATAGATGAATACACTCTCCAAATACATTTGGTGGGAAAGTTAGGTAGATGAGTTAGGGCTGAGTTGAGTAAATCGTTTTATGGGTTTCAGATATCATCTGAGAGCAATAATCTCAGCTTTAGGGTTGGTAGAACCAAAGGAGTCAAGAAGCTGGGCGTTCTACATGTTTTAAGAAATAGTCACAAAGATGTTAGGTCACTAAGGAGGTTGGTAGGAAATGAATGTTAAGGAACCAAAATAGCCCAGGATAATTCCGGCTCTTGCTCAACAGCTCTGCATCTTGAAATCACAGAACTTTAGTCAGTCAACCAGTATGAAAGATCTTCATCTCAGCTGTGGGTTTTTCAGATGATTGCCATCCACACACGCAGTGTATAATACGTTGGCTCCTAGGTGAGCTTGGTGTTGTCACTCAAACATCTAAACATATAATCAAAGAAGAAGGGAGGACACATAAATGCCAACAATTGAACAAAAGAGCTGAGATATTTTCCCCTTAGGTGCTGTTTATGCAGAGAAGATGACAGGCAGCCCAGGAAGCCTGTTAGAAGAGGGAGGGTGGAAGAGACAGGGAAGGAGGGAGGAGGAGGGGGAGAGGGAGAGGGAGATTGATTTTGTCACACTTTCATCCCTCCTGTCTCTTCCCCACAATCATTTATTTATCTTTTTATTTATTTGTCTTTCCGTTTTTTTCTGTTTGCGTCTTCATTGGTTGAAGGTTTTCATGATGCAGTGTTGAATCTGAAAGTTTGAAGGCACAGAATTATCTTGGGAAAAATGAAACTGAATAGACTGGTATTTTACCCCCATCCTGGGTGCATAGTTAACAATTCATTTGTTTTCCTCATATTTAAATTTTGTGTGTGTGTGTGTGTGTCTGTGTCTGTGTGTTTCTTTTCTTCCACCAATAGACAAAAGTCTACTGTGCTTTTCTGAGTTCCCTGGCACGCTGCCCTAACAGTAAACAACCTTTCTCCTGTGTATCGACACTTGAAGCTTTTTTTGCTCCCATAAACTTTGCTTTAATGTAAATAAAAATAAAGATTGTAGGTTTAGAAGGTGTTAGGTAAATAAAATTAGACACAAAAATCATTCCCATTCAATTAATTGTCTTCACAAAAGTCAGTGAGAACTAAACACATTTCCTATTAAATAAGCATTTCTGTAGAATGCGAAACAAGTTGGATGTAATTCACTAAGTGATCGCAAAGCCAGAAGAAAACTTCACTCACTTAAAAAACATTTTTACAGGTTTATAATTAATTGTGATAGCCGTTATACTAAGTAATGGGTTTCACTGTGGCATTTTTGTATATATGTTTCACTATAGTGTGTTCTCATTTGTCTTGCCACCTCCTCTGTACCCTCATCCAAAAATATTTCATCACCTTCTCTTGTTAACTCTCCCCCACTTGTCTTAGTTTTGATTCCCCATGCTGTGATTAAATACCTGACAGAAGCAACCTAAGGGAGAAAGGCTTTACTTAGATCACTATTCCGGGTTTTAGACCATCATCATGGGAAGCCAGGGGGGAGCAGAAGCTGAAGCATAGAGTCCCATTGCATCCACAGTTAAGAGCAGAGAGTAGTTCATACACACAAGCCTGTGCTCAGCTCACTTGCTTTCTTCATCCTGCATAATTCAAGCTATCCTGGTTAGGGGATGGTGCCACCCACAGTGGATAGGGCTTCCCATGAACCAAGATTATTTTGCATAGACCTGCCCACAGAGTTATCTAATATAGACAGTTCCTCACTGAGACTCACCAAGTGATTTCTACATTCTGTCTCATTGGCAAAGATAATTGCTGCACCCCTCATCCCCTCTTATACATCCCCTTCTCTTTCACACACACACACACACACACACACACACACACACACACACACACACGCGCGCACACATTCACTCCTTAATATGGTTACTGCTCTATCATATGCATGTTTTAAAGATAAACAGTAGTCCTCAAGTAAGAAGTTGTATCAATACCATGTGTCACTTGGCAGCTACAACGATTCTCTCTGTTGGCTACATGGCATTTTCTTGAGAAATGTTCGTGCCAGCCCTGGGTAGGTGGTCCTTGTGTATATAAGAAACTAGGTTGTATAAGCAATGGAGAGCAAGGCAATAAGCAATGTTTCTCTGTGACTTCTGTTTCAATTTCTGCCTCCAGGTTCCTGCCTTGACTTGCTCTCCTGATGGCCTTCATATTCTGTAAACTGAAATAAACCCTTTCCTCTCTTTGGTCCTGGTGTTTTATCACAGCAATCAAGGCCTCACTGGGACAAATGGCAAGCACTTCCCTGGTTACCGTTTATCTCTCTGGCCCTCATCTTTGGCTCACACCTCCATGATCGCATCTGACTTTTTAAAGTCCTAAACCTTTTTGAATTGTTACCACTTTGGATAAATGATATGAATATGCTCATTACCATTTTAGCCATTGCTTTTTGAAATCTGCTGTTAATAGGGGCATTGGTGCTCTTCTGAAGCTCTGTCTAGCTCAGTCCATCTCCAGATAGGTGCCATCTTTGCAAGTGAAACTGTACCTCATTAACACCGATGTCCTATTCTCCAGCCTGCTATGCCCTCGGCAACTGCTGTTATTAACATTTTAAACTTAATGTTAAAAACTGCCCTCCACATTTGCATATTCTGCCAGTGGGCAGCAAGTAGAGAGCTCTGTTTCTCTGGATTTGAAAGGCAAAGGTATTTTCTTGGAGAATAGAGGGAAGAGACTCGGAAGCCTTTGCATGTCTTGCCCTCACTTATATGGGTGACACCACCCTAATAACCAGTAGTCTAAGCCTATGCACCCACTCACAGGCATCTCATTTCTGCTATTCCCTTACTTTAAAGGAATTGAAAAGCTTTCCTCCTGAAATTTATTTTTCCTTATAATTTGGTCATTTTGCTAACACAGACTTGGCCGTTTCTATGACTTTTGCTCCAGTGAACCTTTGCCTTTCTTCATTGATCTTTTGGATGATTTTGTGAAATATAGAAAGCTAATATCAGGTACTTCATGTGTAGCTTGCAGTGGGCACTGGGGAGAAGAAGGTGAAGACCTGGGGCAGACAACCTATTGGCCTCTCCGTTGGCCTCACGGAACCTCACTCAAAGCCAGGTGCCACTGTTTGAGGGCTGTGATATCTGGAATTAGACACTTCACCTTTCTGCACCTAATTTCATGATCTGTAAAAGAGGAAAATTAAAATATCCTCTTCTCAATGAGCTCTATGAATATCAAGTAGCATGAGACATGAAAAGAAGCACTGTACTCTGTCATTCCAGGAGTTATTTCTGATTAACGAGACAGGGAGACAGTAGCAATGACAAAGTATTTATTCCCAGAGTTCTGTGACCTGGGGTTTTGTCTTCTCCAAGAGATCCCATGAGTGGGCCCACAATCTCGTCTCCATTTGCTTTCCATTTGCTGCTGACCTCCTCACAATCGGAGGGGGGCAGTCTGAGGGAATGCATGGGGTTTTTGATACTAGGATTCTCCTTTCTAAAATCTAGCTTCTTTCATAATCCCTTTGGCAGGTTGAACTACAGTTAGAAGCAGTCATTCACTGAGACACACAGGGTGGAGGGAATTGTCTCCTCTCTGTCCTGTGCCTGCATGCTCTGGGGATTTCACCCTGGCTCAAAGAAATAATGACCTGCAATAATGTTGAATCAGACACCATGAATCCAAATTAAGCAATATTGAGGGTCTAATCCCAAGAGTTCCCTGTGTGTGAACTCAGGCAGGAGCTCCCTGAATGACTCTTGCATGGTGTCACCATGTACATGATAAATGCCAAGGTGGGAATTTTGAAATATAACCAAGAGCATTCTGATGAAGGCAACTAGTAACAGTATTTTGTTGAGTGTCCTTGGACCAATTTTAGTGAGGCACTTGCTGCAGAGAACCCAAGGCAATAAATGAGTATGTATAAGCTAAAGATGGAGAAAACAAATGAAAGGATTAGAGCATTTTTGTATACTGAGAAAGGACCTGTAGAATCACTTGTGTTCAGATGACTAGCCATTCAGTTAACCACCCAAGTGCTCTGCATGAACCAGGTTTCATGCTAGATCTTAGGAGACAACCACGACACAGAGAGGTAGGTAGACCTGTCTCTACAAGTCTGAAGAGAGAAAGACAACATATGAAGTTGTGGTGCAACAAAAATGTTATATCTCTGGGGCTATAGGGGAAGTACAGCTTGAGGCGTAAGAGTAAGGAAGCGGGCTCATTCCGTAGATAGAAAGAGTCTGGTTTTGAAACCAGTTCTTGAAGGACTGATAGCATTTGTTCCCGTGAAGAGGAAAGTGAAGAGCATTCCTGACAGAAGAGCCCATTAAAGAGGATCAAAGGTACACAAGGACATATGGAGCCATCTGTATGTGTACCTGTCGGGGAAATTGTGGCAGAAGAGAACTTGAAGGATCCGGAATGTCATCTGAAGGACATCAGGGGAATAGCATTAGGATGCGCTGTGTGGGAAAGATTGCTTTGGACATTGTCATCAGTCAGCTTTTACAGCTGTCTCCAGTACACCTGATGCCTTCCTTAAAACTTTTGCAGAAGTTCTTCTTGTGGAGCTATACTCATCTGTGGATTTAGGGAGCAAGGTTTCAGTCTGTTTTTCATGCATTCCTGGATGGAGGGAATATCTGTGAAAACTATTAGATTTTAGGCCAGCCTTATTATAAAACACATTTTTCTTTCTCCATTTTTTCAGAATGGCCCAGCAATATCAAAGAGTAGTAGTAGCTTCTAGTTTTCCAGTACATGTTGGGGATGCCTAGGTTTCTCACCATGCACTGAGAGAACTGAGAGAATAATGGCACCCCCTTTTTTCTGAATCTGTTGTTTTGTGTTTGGGATTTGCAGTGGTTTTCAGTATTCATATGCTAGAAGTAGAATCTAGTCCCTGCCATCCAACTATATTAACCGAGCAGTGTCACTGTGCTTACCTCCTGCCAGTATGTTTTGTGTCACATTCTGTATGGTAATTATGCCCTTCTTCCTCACTGAGCTTGTGCTAGAAATGATTTCTCAAATGACAAAATTGACTTGAAGTTGTCCATTTTACTTTTCACCAATGAAGAATCCATGATGCTTACGTTACTCCTCCATACCCAGCCATTGCTGCTCATGGGAGAGTTTATAGGCACCTCCTAAAAGGTCTGTTTGGGGGTTGTTTTAAACAGTCAGAACCTCCGTTTGTCTAAAGAATGTCCAGTTAGCATTTTTAAACTCTGCCAAGGCTTCTAATAGTTGGAGATATTAAAGGGCAATCTTTACAGTTGGTTAAGACGAGGAATACTGTGATTTATCCCTAAGCAATTTAGTTTTATAACATGCATTAGCATTGTAAAAGGCCCCAAGTAGTCCCACAGGAAAGATCTCTTTTTAACGTAATCCTTCACCTATTTTTTATAGCCTAGTAGTACATACCTAAAATGTAGGCCAAACACTGATACATGACTTACCAAAAAGCCATTCTGTAAAAACCTCTGGAGGCATGTGACCTCCAGAGACTCTATATAGTAACTTAAGAATAAAAGTTTGAAGTATCCAGAGTTTAGTAGTTGTACTCACCGATAAATAAATATGGTTGTGTAAATTTGACTCTGTGGCTTCCTGCTTGGATTGAGTATTTCTAACGTATGTTGGTTGACCACTCCTTCTGGGTTACCAGAGCTACTACATCTGACACTATTTTCCTACCCGTGATATTATTTTCATGCATCTCAAGAAACACCAAAGAGGAGAGAAAGAATAAGACATTAATTTTGACTATGGAATACCAGGTTGATGACCCTGCAGAGTTACTGCAGAGTGAGATTAATTATGCAGATCCGCCACCCTAGGCTTTGGAGTGTAAGTACCCTGTTGTAATTCACCACGGGATTATTCATGTTGCCAGCATATTGATATGATTGTTATTCTAGCAAAGTTTCCTCTGCCCCTAGCCAATTACGGACCACTTACTGGCATCTCTCATTGACTTTTTATTTAAAATTCCCAGGGCCTCTGCAGGCACGCAGGTTGTTTTGTTGGAGACAGTGGCAAATCAATGGCATGAGGCAATGGGGGATTTCCCCTGGGACATGATAAAGCTAAGATGGTTTGTTAAGCCAAATTCAGACATTCAGATTCTGGTGGAAAATGGCGTCCTTGTCACTTCCTGCCTTTAACTCCAACTTTTAAAGTAATTACAAGAGCTAATAGGGAATGCTTCCTTGGAATGAAGGATCACAGGTGTTGGCCTGTAGGTGCTTGGGTTTGAGCACAGGCCTCCCCATTTATCATCAGTGGAACTTTGGGGAAATCACTGGTTCCATAGAAGAGTCTCAGTATTAAATGACAGTCTCTTGGAAGCCTGAGGGGATTTAAATGTGCTTCTGTGTGAAGAAAACTGTGCAAGACAAACTGTTCTAAAACTACTTCTTTCTTCCGTGGAAGTGGATCCCTCTTATAAATGGTCAGTTTTGTTTTGATCAAGCTTACTTCTATGGCCCCACAGCTTAAGTAATGTCCTGTCAGCTCTTATATACACTGGCAATGCTACCTTGATGTGATCAGCAGCTCCGAAGGGTGCTCATCCTTGAATTCCCACTCCCCACCCACATGCCTGATAAAGAGGACATGCGACCAATTAGCATGTCAGTATGTTTCCTGTTGCCTTTAGGATCATTGGTAAAATGTGTGGCCTGATTTGTGTTGTCCTTTTGTCCCAAGCGCCTTTGTTCTGTATGCATGGCTGTACTTTTGGAGCAATACCTGCTTTCAGGGTCCAATGTAGATGCATCTCCAAGAGAGCTTCAACCACATCTCCTCTGGGCTGAAACACCTTTCTATCATTTAACAAATAAGCCCCCGTCTCCCTAGCCTATTAAAATGCAGGTAATGCTCCCCTCACAGCCCGCCAGTGTGTTTCCTTCCCTGAAGGCATGCTTACTAATAGCATAAGAAAACAGTTAAATGGCACTTGGCACTGATAGCAAATACTCTTTTAGGCACTGTATATATTTATGAATAATATATATGATAACTGCTATCATCTCATTAATAAACACATAAAGTATGGACTTTAATCTCCCAATTTTGCAGTTGATTATAACTAATTACAGTCAATTTTAATCAATTATAATCAGTCATATTTAAGGTAGAGGTTCTCTGCTAGGTTGTTAGCTCCTGGGTGCCTGAGATGTAATAACATCCCTGCCACCATAGCACCTGGCACAGACGCTCCACACTGTAGGTACTCATTCATACTAGTAATTAGTTCTGCACTGGGAAATAGGTCCTGACAATATTATGGTATAGCCTCAAAATGCCGATCTTGTACATGTTCTATCAGAAAGATTTGCTTTCAATTTGCTTGTCAAAGTTATTTAAAACCTCACACTAAACCCTAGCTGGATACCATTCTGTGAGGGAGGCCAGGGAACTTTCTTGCAAGTAGCTGTATGGGGAAGTTATGGCATTTCTTCAGAAATTAGAGTCACTTGAATTTTTAGTGGTTTATAGTCAGTTAGATGACAACACTGTACAATGCCGGCTTATTTTTATTAATGTGTAAGGTAGATTGCATGACATTACTTGATTTGCAATAAGCTTACCAGATATCCAATGCATAAGAAGTGAAATGTGGCTGAGAAGCCCCTCCCCTTCCTTTCAGTGTGATCTGGTGGACTGAGGTCACAGCCCAGACTCTGGGACTGGTGGGTGTACATTGCCATCTGTCAGGATGGTCCTGGTGTCCAAAATCTCATGAAAGGAGCCATAGAATTTTCTCAACAGAGACACAGACTTCCTCAGTGTTAGTTCCTAGGCAGATTTTCTTTAACACTTTAGACACACAGAGAGGGTATCTTCTTTAAGCCTTGCTATTGCCACCCCCTTTAAAATCGCCTGATGTAATTTTCCGTCAAGACAAGGAATATTACTTTTGCATTTCAGAGACAAGATTGGGGATACGGATGGGAAGGATGCTGAGCAGACGCTTTTTTCCAGTGGTCTGACAGTGCGAGCATAGACGGCTCTGTGCCTCCCTAGTTGGCACCGTGTCAGCATGGAAAAAGCTAAGTCCTGAAGGTTCTCTCTTGACTCTAACTCTTTCTAACAGAGCTCGTTGCAGAAGACTCATTGCAGAAGACGAGGCATTAAGCAATAAAAATCACTGCCAATCTCACAGAGTGAGTAACAGGCAGTCTGCATTGGAACCCGGGAGTCTCCATTTTTTTTCTCTTGTAATTGAGAAGGGAGGAGCTGTTGGTGTTGCTGAGTTTTGACAGAATGAAGGAGGCTTGTATAGGGGTCTGGGGAATGGGCGAGAGGGCAGGTGAGGCTGCAGTCTGCTGAATTGTCTTAGCAAACTAGTTTAGTCATCATTTTTGATAGAATTTCAGGGCACTATAGGGAAGAACCACAGTTTCATAGGAGACTGTGACAAGCCTCATAGAATTCTCTAGGTGCTTCACGCCTCAGATGGAATCTGTGAACAAGTGTACAAAAGAGAGTACTTACACCTTACATTTTATCACCTCTCACCATTTATGAGGCTATTTCACGAAGATTTTCTACGATAATCCTATAGCAGCCTTCAAAATAAAGATTATTGTCCTATGTTACGTGTAAGGATGCCAGGGTCTGTTGTTCTTGCATAACATAGCCAAGGCCACACAGGTAAAAGTGTCCAGTGACAAATTAAAGCAGAATTTGATCATCCTGGAAAATGTCTCTCTATTTAGAAGATCTCTCTCTCGCTCGCTTTCTCTCTCTCTCTCTCTCTCTCTCTCTCTCTCTCTCTCTGTATATATATCATGTACACTCACATACACACCCACGCACACACACAGAGTGTGTGCCTTTTCATTGTGTAACAGCACTGAATTTATGAACGCAAACTTGAATTCCCACTTTGAAAGACAAAAAACTGAACAAATTGAACCAGAGCAGAACTACCTTAAAGTGCTTCAGGAAGTGCAAACACCTACTCAGACATTTTAGAAAGAGGCCTGTTTATTTCTGGAAAATGAAGCGAGAAAGGCTGGAAAGGACTGGCGAGGCACGCACAAGTCTGTGGACAGATTTATTTCATTTCAGCGTTGAGTGGGAAGGCAGCTGTGTCTTAGGGACCCAGCAATGATCTGTAAAGTATGGCTTGGTGTCTCCCTTCCTTCCCTAGTTAGAACTTTTATTGGCTGTGTCTGTATTTCTACTGAGACCCAGAAAGGCATTTGCATATGAAGAAGTTCATGGACAAATAAGTTCAGTTAATATTTTGTTAAACAAAGTTAGCGATGATATTTACTTAACAGATTGTCTTGAGACATTAAAATGCCATTAGAAATCGTGAACCTTCATGAGAGCTGTGGTACATTACTCTTGAAACACATTTTTAAAGTTTTGTTTGACAGTCAGGGTGTTTACTAAAGGATGTTTTGTAGATTTCAGGATGACTTTGGTGGCATTTGTAATGAAGTTGAACATTGATTTTCGTGCTATTTTGTTTTATGTTTTCCTTTGTTTCTATTTTGTATATGTCTCGTGGTTGTCAAGCTGTGAGATTCCTGATTATAGCAACAACATACTTATTTCTCACTTCTGTGACGGAAAGTGGACAAATACAACCTAAAGAAGGGAAGGTTTATTTTGGCTCTGTACAGATTCGGGGTATGGTCTGTCTTGATGGGGGAAGCCTGAGGTGGTTGGCAACATTGAATCTGTAATCAGGAAAACAGAGGTACATAAGTGTCGATATTCTGCTTCCTTCTCCTATTTGTTTGTTTGTTTATATATTTATTTATTTAAATATTTTTATTATTTTATCCGTTCAAGGTCCAGGCCCCTGGGCCAGTGGAATAACACTAATCCCATTTAGGGTAGGTCTTCTCACAAAAATCCAGCCTCAAAACCCTGTTACAAACATGCCAAGAGGTTTGTCTCTAGGGTGAAGCTAGATCTTGTCAAGTTCATAAGCAACATTAACTGTCACTGTGTTTATCTCTGTAAAGTGTATGAAATCGGGCTCAATAAATAACTCCATGATTTGAATAGAGCATGATGCTGGAGACTGAGAAGGTAGAATGTGCAGTGTCTTAAGCACAAATCTATGAAAATGTGGCAAAGCTTTGCTGCTTCGGCCTTTGCCAAAGGCAGGATCGTGTTCAGTATGCCATTGCCTTAAATTAGAGGGGTTATTGATAGTCATGTCTTGACATAGAATTTAAGTAGCAGAAAACCCTCAGATGGCTGAGAAGCTTTCTGTGCTGGGAAAAGTAATTAATTTCCTAACCAGGGAGTGATTGGATGTTAGTCCTAAGGTGGTATGAATGTTCTGTGTGTGTGATGGGAATAATTCCACTTCATTCCCTTCTTCAACTTTAGGTGGCATCATAGTGCCCAAGTGGGTTGATTCCTTCCCTTTCAGCATGCATCTTTAGATATGCCTGATTCAGGAGGTTTCCAGACTGTGAGCTTCTATTCACCAGGCAGTTTCACCTTTCGTTAGGATAGGACAATATTCATTCTTCCTAATTCTTCATAAACCTTTCCTGAGTGTATTAAAATAATTGTAAACCATAGCCTCCTTTCAAACATAAGCAAAACAAACTTATTTCATAACAAAATGACATTTCTAGTGCTTACAGTTTACATAATATTTAAAATTAGGAAGGTGCTTTTTCCTATTTTTTAATAGCATCATTTTTTCCAAGTTCAAATTTTATTGTAGAAAATATCATAATGGCCTTGGCTTTTCTATATGTAGGTATGTTTAATATGATCTTTACCCATCTCCTTTGAAATATTTTAGAAAAACTACACTACACTTGGGCCTGGTACACCCAAGAATTAGACATGGAGCATTGTACCCAGCTGTTGATTGTAGGTAAGGCCCTAGTTACTCAAGATTTCTTTTGTTTTTTACAAACCACAGTCAACATAGCTTGAGTTACAGACCTATGTTAGATGACTCCACAATTACAAGTGTTAAGCCTCTGTTATCTCAGTGAACACTGCCTATGTTTGCCAGTATATGCAGACAACTATTTATCTTCTTGGACATCACTAAGTTCTCTATTCAAGGATATCCCTCAACAAATGAGCTAAAATGTCAATATATATCATCTGCCAACCTCAGTGTTCTTAAAATGAATGTTAAGTCATTGGAGAGTCTGCACACTGGTGTGAAATCATATAAGACACTCCCAGCTTTGCTTGAAAGTGTCTGGGAACTTCTAGCACATCAGTCATAAATTGGCTTTGGAGAATGAGCAGGTCCCCATTCTCCTGAAGTAGACACCTTTCATCCCATGTTTGCCTTACCAGTTTCCTCAGAGTTCCCAGGGTCACAGTCAAACATACAAGCCCGGGTCTAGCATTCTGTTAAACTCCTCTTGGATCGCCTCTCAATGCAAACCTACTTCTACTCTCTGTGTGACAGACATGAGCCTTCAGAATGATGGGTCCTCCCTCCCTCTCAGAACACATTGTTATTCAAAGCATTAAAGCCCAAGGTGAAGGCCTTCTGTTCACTTTCTATTCCAAGCTTCAGAAGGTGGCAGGTGGTGAGTTCTATCCATCCTCTCTAAGTTCCTGGTATTTTGAAGCTGTGGGGAAAGCAGTGTCCAAGAGGGTGCTAATGTTTTCTGGTGTGAACTTTGACTCTGGTGTTTCATCAGTAACATTTGGCAGCACTGACTTGGTGAGCTTGAGGTGGAGGACAGTTCTTTGATCTCTCGTTTTACATCTACTGGTGGACTTTTCTAGAACATTCAGTACGTAATGACAGGGCTGTTATTTTGAAAGTGAATGTTGAAAATAGAATTCAATATATTTAGATTTTAAAAAGCCTTTATTAAGATTGCTTAGATCTTTATTAAGATCACGAATCATCAGTTTTTTTTAAAAAGAAGAAACATGTTGCTTAAAATGTACTTAATAGGTATGTATAATAAAATTGATCTGATTTGAAGCACAGTTCTATGGATGGGATGGTTACCATTTATGGCCGACTTCAAACTTGGGCAGGCCTCTGACCATGCCTGGGAAGGATTGCCATGATGATGGCTAGCCTCTGAGAATGTCTGTAAGAGATTGCATTTTTAAAGATGTATTTTGTGTATGAATGATGGGTGTCTGGGCTTATGTGTATGTCTGGATGTCAGAGGGCAACTTGGGGAGTCAGTTCTCTCCTTCTAGGCTTGTGTGGATGCTGAAGCTCAACCAGGTGATCAAGTTCTTGTCATCAAATGGCAAGCGCCTTTAACTTTTGAGCTGTTTCTGTGGTCCAGAACATCATATTTATTAAGTTAATCAATGTGTGGAGACTCATCTTAAATATAGTGTGGTCACGTTTTCAAGAGAGCATTCTGGACTGTATAGAATAGAGAAGGGAAGTGTAGCTCACATTCAACATCTGGTTGTGACTGCAGATCTAATGGGACTAGTTGCTTGAAGTTCCTGATGCCTTGACTTCTCTTCAGTAACGGATGGTAAGCTGGAACTGAGAGCCCAAATAGACCTGTTTTTCCCTTAGTTTCTATCAGGTTATTTTATCATGGTGACAAGACCAAAACCAAGACAATGGATTTTAGGTTGTATCCTGGTAGAGCAGTTGCCCCAATCAGGTTATTCAAGTGGTCCATACCACCACTATACAGCTCCTTTACAGATATACTAGTCTACCAGTCCAACCCTCAGTGTCTGTTGCTTGTCACACCATTTCTGTCTTTCTGAGAATCTTACATAAATGGAATCATTGAGTGTGTAGCCTATTCAGAGTGGCTTCTTTCATTTAATAGAATTCCTTTGAAGTTCACCTAAGTAACTTATAAACATACACTGGATACACTGGATAATGTTCATTGTTTAGGGTTATGAATATTCTTTCTTTCTTTCTTTCTGCCTTCTTTCCGTCTTTTTTCCTTCTTTCCTTCCTTCCATCTTTCTTTCTTTCTTTCTTTTTCTTTTTGTATGCTCCAAAGCTTATTGATGATACTGAAATATACATTGTCACATACATATTTGTGGTGTGTGTGTGTGTAGTTTTTATTTCTTATGGAAAGACCTGAGAGCAAGACTATGTGGAGTCATAGCAGGACTATTATTTACCTTTACAAGAATCTTCCATTCTGTTTTGTAATCTGGACTCCACACGTGATTGCACACAACATTTTCAGCTACTTTCTATCTTTTTAAGTCTTAGATATTTTCAGTTTTTTATTATATTAGCTATTTTGACAAGGTGTACTAGTGATCATAATTTATTGTGGTTTTTAATTTGTATTGCCCAAATGAGCCATGGTCTTGAACACCCTTTGATATGTTAGTTTGCCTTTTTCATATTCTTTTTGGTAAAGTTATCTTTTTTATTCACAGACTTAATATTTCAAGAGTAGTTTTTTTTTTTTTTAAACAGGGTGATACCTCCAACTTGATTATTATTATCAAATTATCCATATCTTGGGGCCCTTCTCCTTCCTTTCATGTAAATCTAACCTCATTTGTCTATATCTAAAGCTATCCTTATGACATGTTGGTTGAAATTAACTAAACCTATGCCTATTATGTTATTTATTCTCACTAATGGGACAAATAACCAAAATGTCCATTTATAAGACATCCACAAAGCCTGGTACACCTCCACAGTTCCAATATTCTGAAAGCAGACCCAGGAAAATCAAGAGTTTAAGACAAGGTTGGGCTACGTAAAAAGACCCTCACCTCCCATTACAGGGGTTTCTTTGTGCAGTGCATGGTGGTTAACACAGAAACTCACATCTAGAGAATAACAGCGGAGTATCAGCCACAAATGCAACATCCTTGTCCCCAGGTCTAAGCAACTACTAGATGCCAATGTGTCATTGAATGGTTTTCTGTGAGCCAGAAGGACTGGGACAGAGCAGTGGACATACTTCTGTGATTTCGCTCATGGAAGATTGACATCTAGGTACTGTCAAAACTGTGCTCCCTTCTCACAGCTATAAAGATTGAGGCCTTTCCACATCCTCAGTATCTGAAGGACAAATGAGACCGTCTTTCGTTTTAGCTGAATGCTTTGAGTTTGTACCTTTTGGAATATTGACCTGTTCCATCTATGTTGTGGAACTTATATGCCTGGTATGTAGAGCATCAGCATATACATTTAATGTCTCTGTGATCAGTATCTGTATTTCTGCTTTCTGAATTTGTTTTTCCTCCTTGCTTCTTTTGGCTAGAGATCTATCAGAATCACCAGTCTTTTCAGAGAACCCATTTGACATCCTCCTTCCATTTTACACATGCTAAAATTCTTTGATCTCCACTTGTTCTTTTATTTTTTATTTTGCTTGCTTGGTTTATTTGTCCTGTCATTCCTAGGATCTACAGTGGAATCTTAAATTGCTCTCTTTATATCTTTCTTTCAAGCATAATGTCTTTAATACAACAAACTGTTTTTCAAGAAGTACATCATTAGTATATTTTAATCTCATTTCTTCTCTCCCTTAGAGATATTTCTTTTGATGCATTGGTTATTTAGAACTCTATTCCTCCCTTTTCTTCCCAGTTTTTATGTCTGATTGAACTTTATGTTTAAGGATTGTCCTCCCATTTCCTTTAAAGATGCTATGGTTTGATTCCTGTCAAGTGATATGACCTACCTGGATGCTTAAATAGGTTACTCAATCGTTTGCATTTAGGAGGCCTTAGAAGGCTGCTCTTTATTATGCCCATGTTCTGTAGCTTCATTGCTAGGAAGGACAGAGCAGAGCACACTTCTTTCATATTGCCTATAATTAGTACCTTTCATGTCGGCTTGTTTAAAAGTTCACTTATTGCTAAATATTGGGTCATGAAATTGTCTCACGGAGATCCTCTTATGGCAGGATTGTGAGGCAATACATGATGGATGAAAACAGTCCCCACTTCTTAATAGACATAAGGGGGTTCCCATTCTCAGAGAGGAGTGGGTAGAGGAACTGTGGGGGGCACTGGGAGGAGAGGGGAGTTGTACATAGGGATATAAAGTGAATACATAAATTAATTAATGAAAGACATCATTTTCCTTTTTCTAAAATGACATATAAGTTTGCTTATCAAACTTAGGTTTGTGTTAATGGAAAACATATTCCAGTTTTTCTGAAATTTAGAGAATAGTAAGGAAAAACACAGACAGGCTTACCATAGCTGAGGACTCAGGGAAGCTGCTTGGTAGCAGTATTGACCTGACATAGGTTTGGCCATCAGAGATTTGTGCTCTGCTAGGGGCCAAGTTTGCCATGGTTAGATCATTACAAAGGACATAAACAAAACAAGGAAAATCAGATTCATGGCCACAGCAGGTTTATCTAGCTTGTAGGGTGACCTTATAGGAGACACAGTAAAATTCCAGGGAAGAAAAACTGACAAAGGCCATTCTTAAGGTCTGAGTCCAGCCATCCTGGTGAGTCATAGAAGTGACAGTTTTTCGAGCACAGAAGAACACATAGAGTCGGCAAACAGATAACCACTACTCTGTGGCTCAGGAAAACACCATTGTGCAAAAGAAAAAGTGAGCAAGTGGCCTCCAGTCCTTGAACCTAGAGTGCTGGTCCAGGGAGAGAATATCTAGCTGACTCATAGCCTAGGCCATGCAGAAGCTTAGCAAGCCTCGAGAATGTGGATAATGGAAAGTTTCCATATAGAGGTAGGTATAAGAGTGGGAAGGAGAAAGTGAATCCTTACTAACATTTCTATGACTATGTAGAATTGAACATGCATTTGAAACTCCTTGATAAATGATATATACACCCAAGGTGGTAGGTCTATGAAACAATGACATTGAGTATCTGAGAACTACTGATTCAAAAGGAGATATGATAGGAAATAGAATGGGTAACAGGAAAGGCTGTCTGGGCCCATATGTAAATCACTATAATCTGAAGATAGAACAGGATCCACTAGACACCCTCACAGTTATGTAAAGCTAACTGTAATTCAGATACTGCGAGCCAGTTTCTCCCTCTCTGACTCAATATCCTATCACTCCAAAAACCAAGAATTGAAAGTGTATTCCTTTTCACAATGAGAAAAATTCCAAGACTGAATACAAGTCAGTATTAAATAAACCATCATCTTCTAAGAGGGTTCAGGCTAGCCAGCCATCTCCCGCTAACTTTGGTACCTTTAGTCTGTCAGAACATGCTGCACAATCCAATTTCAGTTTTGTTGGCTTGATGTTTTATTCATCACAGGGCAAGGTTGACCCTGGATTTGTGTTTGAACAAAGGTTATCTTTGGATTAGCTCTCTGTTGGTGACCTGACTCTTCTCCATCCTGCATAATCTAGTAACTCTTGGGAATATCAATTAAGGTCCTCAATCACGCTAATTAGAATGTCTTCTACGTGCTGCTGTAGGAACTCAGCAACTTATAAACAGGTAATTGATAAAATCCAAAGAGGTATGTGTGTGAAGGTCTGTGTATGAGCCTGCCTGCTACCGCTGGAGTGTGTGTGTGTGTGTGTGTGTGTGTGTGTGTGTGTGTGTTAATAGTAAAAAGCAATGAGGAAGGTCAGAATACTTTAGTAGAACCAGAATACTTTAGTAGGGCTGAAACTGCTGCACTCTGAATCTGCAGTGCAAAATCTTATTGCTCTTGCTGACAAGGACTGATGTGGAATTATTAATTACTTTTATTAATCACTTGGGTGAGGACATAGGTGGCATGCTGAGCAAGTGTGTCAATGACAAAAGTCTAGCAGGAGAGCAGTGACTGTGACAACAAATTCAGGATCCAAAATGATTCCAAGACAGATTTTAGTGGCCATTCCCTTCCATTATGTGCCTGGCAGAGTGGCTTGCCTAAATCCTAAGCTGATCACTCCTGTGTTACTGTGTTAGTTCTCCATGCAGAAAGCATCAGTTATCTGGTCTGCTATGTAAGTTAAATTGCGTCGTTGGCTTGCTTTTCTTGGCACTGGCATCTCCTCTTCCAAGCCCTTCTTTCCAACAGAATTATCTACAGTTCTAATAATCTGTACTTAAGCCAAACAGAAGTATCATTGCACGATTATTATACTATTTTATATTATGTCTCTTATTTTATTTATCTTTGAATGTTAGTCTCCAAGACCCTCGTGTTTTCCATATGCTCCTTCTGCTTCAATTCCCAATAACCAGCAAGTTCTTGCTCAGCGTGAAAGTCTTGTGTTTCAGCTTCGCAGTCGTTGGTGGGAAGAATCTCTCATTTGCTCATCTTGAGTTGTGTTGATTTCTTGCTTTCTTTTACTTCATTTCACTTTGTACTCCAGTTTCTTCTTTTGGTGCATATTTTAAGTTTCCATAAGACTCTGCTTATTACTATATCCTTTGTCTGATAAGTCCTATTTGTAGTCTCTGTCTGCATATATTTTTCTTATGCAGTTGAAGACATTGAGGTAGTCTTCATGGGTTTACTGACTGCAGAGAAGTATTCTTCAAAAGCCTTGTATTATGCTTACACTGCATAATTGTATTATGCATCCACTGCAGTTAGATGAAGGTAACTTATTAATAAAAAATGTGAAATACTTTGGGGAAGAAGATGGTACTGGGGCTCAAGACCTGGGTGTTGCATATGTTATGGAAGTACTGTTCCGACGGGCTACCTCTGAAGCCCTCAACATGTTTTTATTGAATGAGTGAATGAGTGATAGATGGATGGATGCAACTGAATTCCCCTAAGATAATGGTCTTATCTTAGAGGATTGGAATGCAGCTATTTGTGGAAAGAACATTTTATATTTGAAACAAAATGTTTTCATGTGATACCTCTTGTGGTAAACTTACCTGTGAGTTTTATATAGATAACCTAAGGAAGGAATTAGAGATTTTTGATCGCTTGTTGCTAATATAAAATGGTAGGTGTAGAAATTCGTATTTTAGGTTAGAATATACAAAACAGCTGGAGCTGTTTGAGTAATACCAATTTATTTCTATGTAGTACTCTTATAAGTGGCTCATTTTGGTGTTTTATATCAAGCTAGCACACATTTATTTTGGCCATTTTAGGTATGTGGGGTGAGTCCTGTGCTTGATGAGGTTTTTTGTTTGTTTGGTTGGTTTTTTGTCCCATCTATGTTACTTTCTAAAAGAATCATGTGGACAAGCTACGAGATGTCTCTAAGCACGTCTGTATGAATGCTTTCATCAATGAGAAGGCAGTCATGAGCCAGGAATTTCTGAGTCATTCCATATTTCTGTATTTATAACCCTGGAGACATTTTACCATTGACCAGGAAGGTCCAGAGGCATAGGAAAAGATGTACATTACAGAGTTGTTAAATCTCCTGCATTAAAGACCATACAACCAAATATAGGAGCAGGGGCCCTTGCTAGTTGGCAGTTTCCTCTGGTTATCATTAGAATGCTAAAATTCACAGATATTCCTGCCTTGTCATTTGTCTTCGCAGTGGATAAGCAAGAGCAGCAGGGCAGGAGATTTCCATATTTCCTGATGATATAAATTCTGTGTGGTTGACTCCAGACTAGGTCTGAATCCAGGATCCCTAGACTTTCAGTTCATCACTGAGGTAAAACAGTACCTGGATCGTAACATATTTCCCACTGAGACTGGACAAGGGAACTGAAAGAAGGGTAAAAGGGTCATATTCATCTGCCAGAAGTTATACTCCAGGTCAGAATATCCAGATGAACCTTTTTTTTCATGTAGCAGTTATAGTTCAGTGATTAACAGAGAGTTCTGCAGCTTCACAGCTGGAATTTAATGATGGCCAGACCACTTTCCAGGCAAGGGATCTCAGTTACATTGTTTAAAGTTGTTTGAGTTTATGTATCTGTAATTTGGGGGTTTAAAAGCAAATGATGATGAACAGCAAAAGCTATCAAACTTGTTGATTCTGATAATAAAGCTTGAGAATATTTTAAAACCCTTGGAATGGTTCTTAACTTATAGTTAGCACACATTCCCAGTGATGTGATCATTATTAAAACTCTCCAGGGAAGACATACTCCCCCTTACTTTTTTATTTATGTTGACAGGATGAGACTTCTGTGGTGTTTGGCGAGTCTGTCCTTCTATGGAATCCTGCAGAGTCATGCTTCTGGTGAGTATGTGGCACTGGAGAAATGGCCGAAGTTAAGTTAACATACGGGATCATGTACAGTGACTTTAAAAGAGCATAATGTTGGGTTTGTTGCATAGTCTTCTATAGTTGCACAGGATCAAGTATCTGAAAGAACCATAGAATTAAAGGATGAGAGGAACTAGAAAACTTAGGAAGGGGTTTGATGCATATAAACACAGGGAAGTCTTTTCTACTGCATGCCTACAAGGTTAATTCTCTCTATTCTCATCTCAAGTCCTATGAAGGAAATGGCAGGGAAATTGTACAACCTGTTTCCCCAACTTTGACCACTTGGATGCTGAAGAAACAAACAAACAAAAACAAACCAAAAATGAGAGTTTTGATCAAACTTCATGTATATAGGGAACAAGTGATTTGTTGGTCTGCTCTGTCTTTAACCATGGTTTTGTATGAGGAGCTAACTAAGATATTTATTGAGTTGGAATAACCAAACTTAGTCACCCTGATGGTAGATCACATGTAAACAGAAATAGGAAAGGTTGGCTGTACACCTCTCATCTCTAAATTGCTTCTCTGTGTCACCCATTCTTGTCTATCTAGTGAGAATCTAATTGGGGTAATTGGGGCTGGGTTGTTTTTTTTTTTTTGGCTCATCAAGTTTTTAAAAACTCTTGCCCGTGCAACTGAAATTAGTCTCTGTCATTTCCATATGTTTCTTTGATTTAGCCTCATGATTGAAAAAGAAAATACCTAAAGCGCTGGTTCTTTAATTTTTACGTAGGGACTCCAGGGATCCTAATTTTAATAAGGATCCCTGTATATAATTTCTGTGAACACCACGGGCTGTGCTTTGACTGTCATTGCTTTAATGCCTATTCTCTGTGAGAACCCTTTGGAGTGTTAAGTCAGCATTATATAACTGTGACACCAGTGTTCTGCAATCTGTACCTTCGACTCTTCTTCCTTTGGCATGAATTTCATCCCTCCTGCCATCCTGATCATCTTTGCTGGGTGCATTTCAGTTTTTCTCTGCCACTTAGAGCATTGTATTAGAAACCAAAAATAACTCTAAAGACAGGGTGTAACTAGGACAGAGTAGAGCTGAAAGTACAGATAATATCTAAACTTGCTGGCCCTTTGGGACTTCACAGAGGAAAGGCTGTATTCTAACCAGGCCTTCTATCCAACTGGGATGCACTAGCATATAGCTGGGCCACATTAATAGATGAGCATCTATTCGATATCTGTCTCATTTGATTGTAAGCGACTTGCTGTACTGATTCTTAAATATTCTGATGATAACTCTGGACTATAATTTATTTTCACTTGACTTATTACTAATTGAACCTTATATTCTTACAGAGGCTTTCCTTGATCATTATAATTACAGTGGCCCTGCCAGTCACACCCTCTACCCCTCATATTGCTTTTGCCTCTTCTTCCTTCATCTGCCAATGTTCCATTAACTCTGTATTGCCCTTCTTTCCTGTCATTTGCCCTTTGATCCATCCTTCTTTCCCTCTTCTCCCCTGTCTTTTTTTTCTTCTTTCCAACCTCTCTTCCGTCCTTGTCTCCTTCTTCTTTACCTTTGTCATCTCCCTCTCTCTAAATCTGATGCCACAGATTTACTTTTCTTTTTGTTTTCCCAAACACGTGGAATGGTGATTAACACGTAGAGATACAGTACAAGTGCATACATGATAAACAGATGGATAAATACTCATGAGAGGCACCTTTTCTTAACTGACCTGATTTGTGTTGCTAGTGTTTAAACTGCACAAATAATTCCCATTAGCATGACAAGTACCACGCCTGGAAGTTAAAGTAAGAGATGCCGTTGAGAGATCAAGGCTTCCCAAAGTTTGGGAGGTCTATTGCCTGGCCAGTGGTCCTGGGAGTGCTGCGTTTCTGAATGACCATCACTGTATTCTCCCAAGGATCCCCTTCCCCCAAATGTTGTTGATAAGTGTACTTTCTTCCCAGGAACTGTGACTCATAATTCTGTCAGGGGAAGCTTCCTTTTTGAATAAGATAAGTTCTCATACCAGCCCCATTGAGTCACTATGGGAGAGGAAACATGTTGTAATCCCCTCTCCCCATCTGGCATACACTCATGCCTTCCTTATGAAGAGGTGTATTGTGTCTGCGTCTCTGCTGTACTTCCTCATTTCAGGGAGGGGAACAAAAAGGAAGCCTTGTTGACAAAAAAAGTGAAAGGGGCAACTGGCTCTGGGGATAAAAGGGATCATTGCGATCTTAAAGGATCTGTCAACCTCTCTACAGGAAGGTGTCATCTTTCACAGGGATGGTGGCATAGGCAGATTTGTTGGTCTTTTGTGAGGCTCTCTGTGGTTCAGTTACCCTCTTACTGAAAGCACAAACTAACATAAGGAACAGAGCAGAAATATCCTAAGCACTCTATCATACTCTATATTTGTCAGACACAAGTCAGGGATTTGGCACTTTGGAGCCAGAATTTACTGTTATACAATGAGGTTCTCGTATAGAGATCTGACCTTCAAGGCCCAAAATTCTGACATCAGAGTATGGTCTTCTGATTGGAGAACTCTGCTTTCCTTATACCTTTAAAAACAGGAAAAGAAACATTTCATCTCAAATAATAATTTAAAGAAAACACACCACCACCAATATCAATAATAATATAGTAACAAGTATTACTTACTATTAAAGAATTAAAGCTTGGATAATTATGTTAGAGGCAACATAATTAAATGTGGCTCTTTTAGAAGTCATGTAACTCCTTTTCCTTAAATGCTTTTCACACTACCCTGATCATGACTATTGTAGCTCTGTCTTTTTCACTAGACACTTACATCTCTCATGAGTTAAATCCACACAGCTAGTGTTCAGCATAACTGAAGTCTCCACTCTTCAGTTCTTCTCTTCCTGTTATTTTTTATTAAATATGGATCCCCTGGGCTCCACCAAGAATGCCAATGATGAAGAGAGAAGGCTGTGCTGCAAAGAGCAATGGGGACACCATTCAGGGCAGAGTCACTCACTCACTCTGGAAGAACTGCCTGCTCAGGTTTCTGTGCTGTCTACTTAAGCGGTTGTGTCTTTACCTTTCCCTCAAGACCATTTTCTTCAGATGGAAGATCACTGTGATTCTCATTTCAAACCTCAGTGCTCCCCCTTTAACTGTAATACTTCTCAGCCTTCCCACTATTAGGTGGAAGGAGTTCCTGCTTAGAGGAATTAAAAGGGAAAGTATCAGTCCAGCTCAGCACTCCCCTTTGGTTCCTTGCACATTGGCAACCTGTTAGAAAACTGAACTACTAAAGCTAGGAATACATATTTGCTTGACAACCCTTGGCTCCAAGTTGGAGAGACAGTGAAATGAGTGTCCAGGAGGATGAACTTGAAAATCTTGCCATATCAAAAATTTGTTTTCTTTGTGGATCCTATTTTTAAAATTAGGCAATACATTTGTTATCTCCCCAAAATGTGTGTACATACAAAAGATCTACGGATGTGCTTTTTTGTTGTTTCAAAGTCAACACAGATAAATATGGGCCATGAATTGGGTTAGATTTTATACACATGTCCTAGGAAGAGGGAGTTCTTGTAATTTAGGAAATAAAGGACCTAGAAGTTGGCTGAGCTGCAGATTGTGGCCTGGGGATCTGCCTGTCTCCAGCTTCAAGCACCAGCTTCCCAGGTATGCCTGGCTTTTCCTGTTCTGCTAATGAAAGTCACATTCCCTTTATTAAGCTTTATTGAAATTTACAGAGGGTAGAGGAAGTCTGTTGATTTATAGGGTATGAATTATTCAAGATGAAATAAATAAGTGAAAACTCTGCATTTTACTAGAATTTTAGCCATTGGTTCAGGTTCTGAGAGTTTTGTTCTGTGAGTTGTTTGACACTGCTAACATATCACATCTTGTCCCCATGTTCCTTACTTTTAAAACAAATGAAGCAGAGCTGGAGAGAAGGCTTGGTAGGAGAGATCACCAACTCCTCTTCCCGATGATCTCATTCTCAGCAGTGACACTACAGCTCACAACAATCTGTGACCCATCAACCAGAGACTTGATCTCCCCCTTTCTGGTCTCTGCAGACACTATGCACACATGTGGTGTATAGGCATACATGCAAGCAAAATATTCATACATACAGATAAAATAATAAGTACAATTTAAAACAAAAAAAACCTAAGCCAATCAACTAACACAGCTGTAGTTCACACCCAAATTATCCTTCTTGTTTATAATTTATTCTTCTTCCCTCCATTTCTGTGTGAGTGTGTGTATGTGTGCATGCATGTATGTGCATGTGGAAGTGTGTGTTCAAGTGGGTGAATGAGAGAGTGAATGTTCAAGTGCCTGGGTATGTGCATGTATATGAACGGCTGTGTGTATGTGAGTGTATGTGTGTGCATGCATGTCTGTGTGTATGAATGTGTGTTCATTTTTGTGTGTGTGTGCATGCGTGAGAGTGTGTGCATGTGCATGTATATGTGTATGTGTGTGTGTTTGTAGGCACACATGTGTCACAGGGCAGGTATATGGAGATCAATAGTCAACTCTATGAATCGATTATCTCCTAGGATCTGAGGAAGAAACTCAGGTTGACAGGTCCCCATGTTACTTCCTTTACCTGGTGAGCCATTTCTTCCATGCACATTTTTGTTTTAAAGAACACCATATATCAGCGGCATATCAAGGGGCGTATGCAACTTAATTAATTATCCTTTAATCATAATTAATAGCTTTAAGTGTGAAGATTATGGCTTTGATCACTTTTAATATGGTTTAATCCAATGTGGAAATTGGATGATTTTACTTTAGGGGACCTACAGTCTATTTTCAAAAGTAATATAGAGCCTAAACTAGATTGAGTGTCACCAGGACTCAGAGAAGCTCTCAACTTCTTTAACAGGCACCCAGAAAGACTTTAAAAGATTTTGTTCTTTAGTCTTCTAGAATTTCATACATATTAATGATATATTATGATTATAATCATTCTTTATTGCTCTCTGCTCTCCCCTTTCCTTTCCCTTTCTTTCTATCTAGCCCCATTATATACCATTAGAAAAAAATGATGCACCCTTCCCCAGAAGCTATTGCCGTCATTAACTCCTTAGGAAATGATGGGGTCTGGGGATGTCCTCTTTCTGTGACAGAAGTTGAAGGACTTGTGTGGGCATCCATAACTTTGTGTATTCATGGTTATAGTGGGGAATCATTCATAGCCAGGAGCGCTATAGGTAAACCAATGAAAAGGCTAGTGTGAGGGCATTTACAAGCCACGATTTCAAGGCTGGAGATACAGTTCAGTGATGAGAGTACTTCCTTAGCAAGCACTAAGGTCTGAATTCGATGCTCTGTGCCACATAAACTGAGCATGGTGGATTACACCTGAAATCCTACCACTTGGAGGTAGGGGCAAAGAGATCTGAAATTCAAGGTCATCCTTGGCTATATGGCAGATTTGGGGTTTGAAGCAAGCCTGGGCTACATGAGACTGTCTCAAATAAAAAACAGTGTGAACTGAAAAGATATATCGGGAACTGGATAATTTGCTTTTTAGAAAGTTTTGTTTTAGTGTCTTCGGGACACGATGGGACACTGTACTCATGAACTCAAGGTGACTGTGGCTGCCTGCATGAAATCAAGCCACCCAGCATTTTAAGATCGAGAGGGGAGGGTTTCAGGAACATCCAACCTCTGACAGAAGAGCTAGTCCAGTTGATGCCTCTGGGTGAGTCAGTTCTTTAAGGTTTCTGGTAGGGTGGTCATGGGACAATGGATGGGTCCTCCACACACGGAAATATAGGGATAGCACAAATTGGAGCCAGTAAGTTATTTATTAAACAGACAGACAGACAGACAGACAGACCGAACATGAAGTTGGGGTTGGTAGAGGAATTGGGTGGATCTGAGCGAAGTTAGGGAGAGGAGCTGGAGGCAAATGTAATAAAAGTGCACTGTCTGAAATTCTCAAAGAGTTGCTTAAAGTACTTTTTAAAATTCTGTTTTTTTACAATATTTTGACTTTGTAAACTTATTATTTTGATAAAATTATTATTTAAAAGTTGCAAATTAAAACAAAAAACCCTCAGATACCCAAATTAACCAGACATATAATTTTCTTAGTGTTCTATAAAGATTCTTTCAGCTTCTTATAAGAATTCAATTTGTTGCCAGCCTCAATGGCCTCATTTTATTTGAATATGCATTTTGAAGGACTGGGCATTCAGATGTACTTGTGACATTCAGTCCTGTCTCTGTTGCACATGGCTGCTCATACTGTCCACTTCATCATTTCTATGCCATTCTGTCCAAACATTTGGAGAATGTATGAAGAATGTAATTTCATCTTATTCTTAGTCCTAAAGGTCATTGGAGTTGTAGAATTTCTCCCCATTCTTTAAACTCTGCTTCTGGGAGCTGTTCTCACCAGTCCTTTACAGCCAGGCTGCATGTGTATTTTGAAACCCTCGGCTGCTCATTTCTACAATTTTGCTTCCTATGGGTGAGGATTACGTGGACTCAGAACAGATTTGAGCACTATTGAATGGTTTGATAATGAGTTTGCAAATAGGGAGTCTTTGTGTCACAATGATCATTTTATGTTAGGGAAAATGACCCGATTCTTTACCCTGGCCATGGTAGTTACAGGAAACTAGAGGTTTTGGACAGTTCACCGGTGCCTGTGGTTGTAGACAGGAAGGCCGGGTTCATAGGAATGACTGTGGTCGTTCAGTAGCCATATCTCCCGTGTTCTCTTCCCTTTCTGCAGTCTATATTTCTGCCTCATGGCAATCCACTTGGAAGCTCCCAGGCCTCAGTTTAGTGGCAACTTGCTGCCAGTCGGGTTTCTACCTATTTTTATTCTATAGTTTAAATGTTTCCTTTTCAGTTTAGCTGACTCAATTCTTTGAGGGAATGAAATATATTTACACCCAAAGAAACAACAGGATTCTTGCACTTTAAAATCCACCAGCTATTTCCAGCTTTCCTTTGTTTTTGAAAGACATAGAAAATAGTTAGATTTTGTTTTAAATGAAGGAACCACAACCAATACCTTCAAGTATCTGCTGTACAAACCCCCAAGAGCTGTTGTTCAGAATTGCAGTGCTTTGCTTTTTCCTGCTTGAGAGACAGGAGGAAGATTGTGGACGAAAGGTGACTGAGAAAGCGAGAAAAGAGAAACTCATCACATCTTAAGCAGTCCAGTCTGACAGAACTGTGCTGTTTCTGGGGACTTCATTTTCTCTCTTTCTTTTGGGAAGAAGTGTGCTGTAGCAACCCATTCTGGAAAGTGACTATCGCTTTTTCATTGTCTTTGTAGAGACTAGAGTTCAAGGTTGTTAATCAGGAGCCTGTTTTCTTCATTTGAGACTTTCTTGTAGTCCTTGAAATGCCCTCTGAGATAGACAGGAAGGGTCATTTTGGCATGTACACCAGGATGTTGCCATTGGGGTTTTCCATGTTACTTAGTGATGAGATGTCATGTGACCCTTCTGAGGCTCGGGCTTGCCATGCTGATAGAATGCTGCACATGACAGTATCTACCAGCTTCTTCCACAATAGTACTTCCAATGTCTGCTCCTTTTTATAGATACTTCAGAGGACACAGAAAACAAAAGTGCCAATTAGTCACTTATAACCTTTCTATATCAACATGACCAGTTATTAATTTGATATATTGATGTTGTGATTCCAAGCTGCAAAAACGTTGACTTATAGCCAACAAAAGCTGTGTTTTCTTTCTTTCTTTCTTTCTTTTTTTTTTTTTTTTTTTTTTGTTTTTCAAGACAGGGTTTCTCTGTGTAGCCCTGGCTGTCCTGGAACTCACTCTCTAGACCAAGCTGGCCTCAAACTCAGAAATCCACCTGCCTCTGCCTCCCAAGTGCTGGGATTAAAGGCGTGCACCACCACTGCCCGGCAAAAGCTGTGTTTTAAAGCAGCAATAGATATATAGATTATTATTCCCAGTGGATCCCATCTATTATTGACTATTACTATTAGTAGTTTAGTTTGTCCTATTTTATTTGGACAAGCAACTTTTAAGTGTTCACTATGGATTTGCTTATGACTCAGACACATCAACAAATTAGTCTTTAATTCACTTATATGTCTTTTTTCTGGATTTTCTGGGATCTCAGATTGTTCAAATGCTGATTAATGAACCAAGTTTCGCTTTTTTGAGAGAAAACTTTAAATTTGTCCCTCTAATTTCTAATTTTCTTTGGACTCTTGGTTTATCTGGTCTCCTAGAGAAAATGAAATTTCTCTTATGTAGGATATTTTGACAGTCATGGTTTGATAGTAAGCGCCTCTTCAGACTTTTTTACCGTTCACTCAAGATAAAGGACAATGAGAGAGGGGAGAGGGAGGAGAATGAAGAATAAAGAGGAGCAAGAATACCAAAATAGGAAAAGAAAAGAAAGCTAGAAAGGGAAAAGTAAATTAAAAATAATGGTACAAGAATAGTCTTCTACTAATGCATCTGTAGATTGATTCCAATATACCTTCATGTTTTTTTTCGGATTACAGAAATCATTTTAACTACACTGAAATATTCAAATTTATCCTAAGCTTTGCACTGGATAGTTTCCCTTTTGGAATGTTCAATTTTTTAATTTTTTTTTTTATTTTTATTTTTCATTAAACATTTCTTATTTCTTCTTATGTTAAAATGATGGGAGCGTATTTATTTTGTAGATGGTACAGAAGTTTACTGACACTGGGTGCTCCTCTAGTTGTGAGAGCCAGCTTGGTCTTCAGGGAAAAGGCTCTGTCAGTCAGGTACACTTTCCTTCGAAGGAAATGGACAGCAGAGATTGACAGTCCTTAGAGCTCTGCATGGCCTTGGCGGTCCTGATGGAAGAGGTGATAGCAGGAGTCAGTGTAGGACTCTGGCTCATCTTTTGTATGTTTACATTTCAGAAGTAAAAGTAATCTGTTACTGCTTGTAGCTGATGTTGGCAATGCAGTCTTTGCTAGGGGCAATATATTGATGAAGATTCAGTATGAACTCAGTTTCTGCTGAGGTCTAGACAGAGAATGTAGCTTTGTCTGGAGAATTGTTGAAATCCTGGATATGGCAATGGAATAATTAGTAAATGGAAGCGTTGGAGGAATCTCTCCCTCTCATTATGAATAATGTCAGAGAGATGCTAAGGGGCTTTCAGGGAAAAAGAGAAGACAAAGCTATTGTTCTTAGCTGCTTCATTAAAGCAAAAGCTTTGTTGTGGCACCTTTCTAGCTTTAACTGTCATGGTATTAAAAAGGTTCTTCCTCTCATTCAGAATGAACCGATAACTGAGGTTGGCAGCAAGAACCACAAAGCACATGATACTGAAATGTTTAACCAGTGGAGGAAAAGGAGGTCTTGTTGAGCTAAGCATGCCTTTAAATACCTTTCCACAGTCTAAATATGGGCAGCAACTCTATGGTGCTTTTCTCTGTGTGTGTCTGTGTCCCTCTCTGTGTGGGTGTGTGTGTCTGTCTGTACCTGCGTATCTCTGTGTGTGTGACTGAAAGAAACTGAGACAAAAAGAATAACATTATTTGAACTACAGCATGCATCATGTTATGTAAATCAGCTGTTGGGATACAGGGATGTTTCCTCCTGTCTCTACTCATGATGAACTCCAGGTTCAGAAGAGTGAATTAATTATTCTAACTTCACTACAGCTAAAGAGAAGTTAAACAGTATTTCTTTATAAGATGCCAAGCATTTGAACATACCATGCCAGAACTGAATTCATTTAATGAAAATATTTTATCTTCCAAATATGCCAACCAAAGGTACCTGTCAATACTTGAAGACATAGAAAACATGTTTGAAAAGAAATCTCCTACCAGTGAACAAGGCAGAGAACATAGATGCGCATTAGTAATGCAAATTCTCTTTCAAATTGATTTATCTAGTACTTCCTAAGACGTACACAGCATGTTGGATTTATTCAGGTTGGAGTTAATATTTTCCAGTCTATGCACATTACCTAAAGGACAGAAGTTTTCCACAAGAACACATTTGCAGTTGAGTACATGGGTGGGATCTCAGTATGAACCCTATGGGTTTATGTGGAGCTGGAACTGGTAGCCTTGGGATGCTGCACATACGTCCTCTGGGCTCTGGGGCTAGCCATTTCAGACCCTTCAGGGTCACCTCAAAGATGCTAACAATGGAACGTGGCTCTTCCTCCTTACCAACTGCTATAGACCTTGTCCGTCCTCCAGCTTGGTAAGGAACTTAATAAGGGGTTTTAAACATGCAGCTTTGAAACTCTTTTTTTTTTTTGGTTCCCAGTAAGCATATAGTTCTAGAGAACTCTTTTCATTCTAAAAATGACAGTTTCTTTCTGCAGACTTTGGCAGTGATCGCGTGTGAATTTTCAAATTTGATTGTGGTTTCACTCCAAGTTCTAGGTTATTTCTGATGGAATTGGAATAGTTTATGCTTCTCAGAAACTGTCATTTTTTTTTTTTTTATGTAGCAACAAAACAGCTAGAATAATTGTCACCTGGACTTGGACTTGGCAAGTGTGCAAAACTGTGCTGGAGAGATTATCATCTGTCCATTCACAGGTAGCCTATTTCACTTGCTACAAGATTCCCAAATTGAAACCCCAGCACATTAATGCACAACCCTTGTTGAGTCTCAAACATTTTTACTTTCTCAGTAGACCATCCATTCATCTTAAAACTTGTAATACTTTTTCCATAACAAGTATCCCCTCTATTTTGAGACTGTCTTATTATTAATAGAAATAGACTGAATATCTGTGGACCTTATTGTGTGCACACACCCCCCCCGTACTCCTTCTTCCCCACTTTAGGGAGGCTAGAACTTTATGAAATATGAAATACTTCTGTGTAGCAGGTGTTTTCAGACCACCAATTACATGCAAAGATTTGTATAATGGAATTGGGAAAGCAAAGAAGGCATTTTCAATCATCCATCCATCCATCCATTCACCCAGTTTGCTTATTTGTACTAATTAGTAGGGTGGGGGTTTTCTCTGGTCTCATTGTGCTTACAGTCTTGGGGATAGGTTGAGGCTGGAAGAATGATGTAAATAAAGAGTTTATAAAAGTTTCCCAGAAGTCATCCATAGAGCATCGTCTTGACGGAAAGTCGGCTGTAATCATACTTTACTTGACTGGTCACCAGGACAGAAGGATTTCTATAAGAAGACACCATTCTTCTAATAAGAGTTGCAAGATGACAAAGATCTGCTGTGTGCAATGCACAAGGAGCAGCAGTGGCCAGCACTGTGTGAGGGGATGGAAGCCACGAGACATTGGCTCACTCAGTCAATGTTGCTAGAGCTTCAGGAATCAGGGGGTAAAGAGTATGGGTTGAAAAAGAAGTATCCATGACTCAGGGAATGTTATAGATACTTTTACAATTTACTTCAACAAAGTGAGAATTGAGCATGTGCCTCGTATCACCAACCTAAATTATTAAGGATTTGTGCTGATATTATATAAAAAATGGATTGGGGAACACTTTGGGTTTCCTTCAACATGTTGGACAAAATCATTTAAGATCATCCCTTTTAGCAATTAAAAAATGTGTAGAAATACTGAATTTAAAAATAAACATGTTTTCCAATGAATTCCTGAATAGGTTAGAATACCTCAGAGGCCCAAATTGAAATCAAAGCAGGAATCCAAAGAGAAAAGAAATAGCTCTGTGACTGGTGGATGCCTGGTTAACATTTAGTCAATGGCAAACTATGTATTTGGACATTTAAATTGTTTTCCTCAAAATATAATTTGCACCTTAAAGTTTATACCAAAACTGAACTCAATTGCATTAAAATTTCTAAAGTGAAAACTTAAATTCTTAAATGTACTGGAATCAGCATTTTATGAAGTTGGGATTGGGAGGAAAAAGCTTCCGTAAGTATCAAAGTTATATAACAATTCAACATAATTAACAATGTAAAGATTTGTAAATCATGAGGCTAGCATCAAAATAGTACGAACTAGGGCTGGAGAGATGGCTTAGCCATTAAGAACACTGGCTGCTCCTTGAGAGCACTTGGCTTCTATTCTCAGCACACACACATGGCAGCTCACAGCGATCAGTCATTTCAACGCTAGGGAATCCAGTGCTCTCTTCTGGCTACTGTATTCACCAGATATACATTTGGTGTGGACATGCATGGAGGCAAAACACACATACAGATAAAATAATAAAAGATTTAAAGATGCTACGGTCTGTATGTCAAGCTAAATTTAAGGAAATAAAGATCTGTGGCAAAAATTGATGGTATCATAAAACAAGGAGTTTTACACCAAAAAGAAATTCCTCAAATATAAAGTATACCCTAGATTTAAAAAGAATAAGATTTGAATGGAAGTTCCTAAGAAAAATCATAAGTTGACCACCTACAATAAATTTTATTTGGATTTAATTTGAGGTGAAAGCAACAATAAGGTGACTTTGTTGTGGTGGTGGTTATTTTGTTTTTGTTGTTTTATTTTTTAACTCATCAGGTTGTCAAAATTTTATGAGTACAGTCCTAGCTATGCCTTCAGGTCATGATGAGCCATACACAGAGAATAAGGTGAGTGATGACTCAGATGGCTGTATGGAGGGCACCTTGTTCTTTGTTTCAAAGATGTCACCAGAATGCCTCCCTGTAACCTTGAAATGAATCTTTTGGTATTAAAAGAAGCAAAGAAAGATGCTTTCACATGTAGGATTTCCAAGGAGGTTTAAAACAGACTTCATGGAAAGAATGCAAATATTCATCAATAAAGTAAAGTATGATAATTTAGAGCCATTCAAGAAATAGTCTACATTTATATTAGCTGATGGTAGTCATTTTTTCTTATAAAAAATTCTGCTTTAAAACAGCTATTATAAAGCAGAAGACTTTAACATCTTTATCAGCTCTTTTCTAGAGTTGGATAATATTGCTTTTCCAATTGTTAATTAATTTTTCAGATATTTTTGGATCCAGTTATCAAGTTGTAAACATTCTGAAATTGTGTTCTTTGAAAGTGTTAGTCGAATGGGAATGGGCAAATCCTTCCTACAAATTACCCCACCTTCCTTGCCAGCTGTGCTACCAGCCTGCCACAAAGGCGTGCACGCATAAGCATGAAATTACAGAAAACCTTTGGCAGAATTCTCTCCCAACCCCTGATTTTTTCTATTATTAATTTATTGCTTGAGAATTTAATACACACATATAATGTGTCTTGAGAAATTCAACTCCTACATCCTCCACTCTAGCATTGGTAGATGCAGGAGCATTGAGTGAGGAACCAGATGTGGGACACCACTTAGTTTAGTTTCATGAGAGATAGGATAGAGAGGAAGAACATTACTCTGAAAACCTTTGTCTCTCACAGGCTAAATTTGTATATAATATAATTTCCTCAAAAACTTTATTCATTGATTACACAGCTTTTCAAAATACATTTAAAGCCTTCCTTGATTAATAAGAATTTGGAAAGAGAAACAAAGCAAGCAAACAACAACTTTACGAGAAGTAAAACTTAACATGATAAATATCAGTTTTCTTTTAACTCAGTGTCTTCCTCCTCAAGATTGTTGTCGTAAGGCCTTGCAGTTACAGAAATGCAAGTCAGAATGACTGTATTTGAAGTTGATTCTGTTTCGGCTTTGCACAGAATCAATAGATCAAAAGTTATTTCCTACTACCTGTCAGTTCATAACATTGAATATTAACTACACAAACACTTAGAAGTTATAATTAGTGAGTTCTCATATTTGCTCATCAACATTTGCTAACTTGGAGTGCTTGGTCTCCAAAATACTTAGATTCTTCCCTAACATATTTAAATTTACAAACATTCCCTTTGATTACAACGAGTTTTCTAGTTTGGCTTGTTTGTTTGTTTGGTTGGTTGGTTGTTTTTGTACTGTGTATACAAAAATCAGACTGCAGAGTATGCTCAGCTGTCAACATTTCAATTTCTGTAGGCATTGATTATGTATGAGTTAAACAAATGACTACTTTTTCTTTCATCTGTCAGCCTTCCTGAATCTCTTTCTCCATTGCAATAAACATATGTAATACTGCCTTTTTTTACCATGTGCCAGAGATATTCACATTCTTTTATATCCACTAATTATCAAAGGCATAAATAACACAAGTTAGTGTTTTTCAGTTCAAAAATGCTTGATCCTTTTATAATATTGTGAAATATAGTATTATCCTGAGTGGGAAGTACACACTTGTGAGATTCAATGGTCAGCTATAGACACACAGATAGTCAATCAAAGAGAAGTACCACACTCTTGCCAGGCCCATTGACCTTTCTCCTGACAGACCTTTGGGATTCTATACTATTTGTCGACTAAGGATATCATCTATTTTTCATCAAAGATGCCATATATTACAAATATTAAAACCAGACATGTTGTTCTTATGGTTCCCAGCACAATCTAATTGTAGAACATCCTATTACTGTAAGAAACCTTCCAGTGATAAAACACCAGTCTTTCCTTACAAATTTTCTCTTACCCTTATCTATAACTGATCTAATTTAACTTAATTTCTATCTCTATAGACTTGCCAATTCTGCATCCTTTTATAACTGGAGTCGTACTCTATGTGACTTTTGTGATAGGCTCATGTAATATAATTGTTTTCACTTAATGAAGAAAATCTCCAAGATAACTAATGCTTCACAACTTTTTATTTGCATATAATATTCTACAGTATATCCATTGTCATTGATAAGCCACAAGCTTATCTCTGCTATGAGCATTTGTCTAAGCTTCCTTGAGGACATGTGCTCATTTCTCTTGGTTACTTATGAAGAGAGAGAGTTGCTGGGCCAGGGCAACTTCAGTTTTAACATTTGAATAACTTTCAAAAATTCCACCAACGTGACTACTATTGTGTGTGCAGATTTTTTTCTACTGAGACATAATCTCAATATCATAGGATGGCCTGGAACTTACTGTGCACCCCAGACTAACCAAAAACTCATAACAGTCCTCTGTCTTATTTTCCCAAGTTTTGTGGTTATAAATATAAGCCACCATGCTCAGCCTTTTTTTTTTTCCCTGTTATTATTTCTGCATGTACTACATTTAAACTAGTGGAATAGTTAATATCAGGCTATAGAATGGGATCCTTAATGTAAACTACATTGCATCCCAAAACAAAACAAGCATGTAATGGATGTGTAACTTACTTTTGTCGTGGGCTGTAGTGATCCTTGTTATCATGAACAGGATCCTAATTTCCGTTCCCATGGTTGTAAAATCAGATAGATATGTATATGTATCAGAAAAGATAAAGTCGATACTGGTTGCTCTGCTTTTGCAGACTTGTTATAACGATCTCAAGAGATAATATGTCTGAATGCTTTCTCTTACCAACAAATAACAGCAGATACTTAGGTGACTGAGTCAGGAGTTGGACATCATACACTCGGGAGATGGTAGATGAGTAGGTACCAATCTTCTTGGGTCGAGATTGTGACTGAGAGTTTGCAATGTATTTGATGAGAGGCATTCACTTTTCCAAGGGTTATTAAACCCTGGCACAGAAAGGACTTGTCTTCTTTCTAAGTATTTCTTTCGTTAGCACTGCTCTCAGAGTTCAACGGCAGGTAGTTGCACCTTCCCATTTAGTTGCCTGGTGCAGTTCTGGACCCCTTGTTCTCTGCCACTCATTCTTCTCTGGAGAACTCCAAGTCAGTTCTGACACACGTTCTTCAGTGGAGACTTTAGTACAATTGCAAAAGACCCAGGTATTTACTAAGGCAGGAAACAAAGCAAGCAGAGAGATGGAACTCTGCCAGGACTCTCTTACTCTCCTGTGCTTGCCTGCCTGTCTGCCTGCTTGTCTTCCTTCCTTCCTTCCTTCCTTCCTTCCTTCCTTCCTTCCTTTCTTCTATCCAAATGTCTTCTGTTATTCACCATGACTCATGAATAACACCATTACTACTATTGTATTCACTTTAAAAATGGAGAGCAAAAATGTAAATGTGGATGATCATAAGGAACATAACATCCCTAGTGCAGAAGTTTAAGCCTAATAGTGGTTTGCTATGTGTCCTTGGGTAAGCTACTTAACCTATCAGAATCCATGTGTCTTTGTCTGTGAAATCATTCAGCTCCTTCTGACTCCACCTCTCTAGGATCCTAAAACTGAAATGTTTTTGAGGCTTAAGAGCCTCTGAACCATGCTGATAAGATGGCTCAGTGGTTAAAGGCACTTGTCCTCATGACTGAGCTCAATTCCTAGAACCCAGAAGACGGAAGGAAGATGCAACTGGGACATTTGCCTTCTGACTTCCACAAGCAGGCACTTGGACATGCTTCCCACCCAACCACTAAATAAGAAGCTAGGAAACAAAAGAAAGAAGCACTGAACAGTCTCTTTCTCTTTTCCTCCTCTTTTCATCAGCCTGTCACATCTCTCCTGTGACTCCGTCCAAATCTTTCAATTATAACCCATCCTAGTACAAGCCACACCATATTGCTATTTGACTGACTTTCGGAAATATGGTCACATGCTTTCTTTCTTCTTCCTTACAGTCCATCTCTACACAACAATCCAGCTAGTCACCCAGTGAAAATATCTTAGACTGACCATGTCTGATGATGAAAATCCTGGTAGTGTTCTTGGTATTCTCAGAATTTTATTTCCATTGCCCCTGGCCTGTATGACTATGTGTTCTCTGCTTATCTGGCATGTCAATAACTCTGTTTCCCTGTGCATTTTTTTAAAGCACTCTGTGTGTATGTGTTAGTACCTTTGTGTGAGTGTGTATCCATGCATGGTACACAGGAAGAGGGCACATTTCTCAGAGGACAAGTCAGATTATCAGGCATTGCATCACGTGCCTTTACCGACTGATCCATCTCTCCAGCCTCCTTCTGCTCATTCTGCCCCGTGGGCTTCTTTCAGACATCCCAATACACCACTTCATTCTTGTTGTAAGTTGTTTCTTCACATCTTCACATACATTTTGTTAAACTTTGCTCCTCACCCTTAGCTGTCTCAGGAACCACATGCTATACCAACAAACACTGAAAGCTCAAAATGTATGAGATCCCTGTGTGAAGCTCTTCAGACTGCTAGGTATTTCCTCATGATATGCATTCAAACAGTGATTAGTTATTGATCGCCTAGCTTTCCTTATTTGGTTAATTTGTTACATAAAGTCAGTCATCTACTGAATGAAAGCTCACTGGGGACAGGCTCTGTTTATCCACCTTTAGTGATAAGCAGAGGCTTTGCTCTGTAAATGCTTAGGAAATACTCCAGCAGTGAATGCATTGATATAATATATGGCAGTGATTTCTCTTTTTCTGTGCCAGCTATGAGATCATTTTGTATGAGGATACATGGCAGACATGGCAGGACATTATGAGAGGGCACAGACTTCCATTTCTGTGCAGTTATTGATCTCTGCTTTCAGGTGGGCTCACTCAGGCCACCCTACATCGACATATATTATCTACTAGATTTTTTGGGCACTGTGCAGAGTGAGCTGCACCTGATCCCTGGCTTTGAGTTCATAGTCTAGTTAGGGATCAGCCACATCTTCAAATAGCAATTACACAAGGTAGAAAGTGGTGAGGGTTAGAGTAGGTCCAAAGGAAACACTATAGAGCTTTTGAAGTGAGAGAAATTACTTCCAACTGAGAGCAGACAGCTGTGTCTGGAGGTGTAGTGTCCAATTGAGGCTTTAAATGATGGTTACAATTTTACTCTTTGGAGATTGCGGGGAGAAGGCATTGAAAAATGTTCATGAGCAAATCCTCGCTCCATTCCGGCTTTTACAGTTAATGCCAAGTCTTAAATGCACTATGAAATTTTGTTTTAATTCTTTTTATTCATTCATATTTACATGTAATTACAAATTTTTGTGTATAGAGTCTATTCACAAATATAGAGTCTAACAATAATAACAACAATTACAATTATGATCATGATAATTTTCTTTGCTTTCCTGAAGGGTTTTCATTCTGCCCCTGTTTGGTCACCCATCTCTATCGCCAGTCCCCAGAAGCCACTGATCTATTTTCTGTCCCTACGATTTGGGTTTTTTCAGCATCTCAGCTAGATGAGCTTCTGTTGGTTTTATCTGACCTAGCAGAATGTCCTTAATGCAGATCCACATGCTGTGTCTATTTGAAGGTCATTATTTGTTGAGCTAGATGCTTGATGTCAAACCTTCGTCACATTGGTGACTAGCTAATATTTCCTTTTGTGTTTTGCTGGTTATTGTTAGTCTTGTCCCATGTGTATCAATGGATCACTACTCTGTTTTCTACTCCTTATCTTTGAATCACTTCAAATGTTTTTTTTTTTTAATTGTACAGTCAGGAGTAGAGATGAAGTTCAAAAGATGAAAAAGGCAATTATTGTGTTATCAAGGAGCTTTAAACTACTTCGGAAGAAAATAGAGATATTCAAATATCTGTAATCTAGAAGTAAGTTCGAGATATCGTATGACTATATAGACAGTGCGCAATGCCACTGTTAGTGTGCTGCTGTTTATTGAAGTTGAGATGTTTTGTTAGTTTGTTTGTTTGTAATTTTAAGTTAGGTTTCACTAGAAAGGAAGAGTGAGGACTCCAGCTTGCTAGCTTTTGAAAACTATGAAAAGGTGATAACCCCATGCAGTCTTGCTGAACTTGATGGGGATTGGGGTCTGGTAAGAGAACAGGCTCTGGAACCCAGTGTTTCTTCTTCATACATCCCAGTTCCTCACATTGACTGTGGAGCAGAAGAACTTCCTAATAAGTTAGCCTCACGGCATAGTTCTTCTGTCCCAGTTGCAGTAATTAATCTCGTGACTTCATTTGTGGTAGCATATGAATGCTACACATGTGCATGGTTTTGTACATGGTCCTGGTCAAAGAACCTCATGATAGATACATGTTTCTTAAGCCGTGTTTGATATTGTGCCCAATGTGCTGCTTCTTCTTTGATTCTCAGTTGTATGACATTATTGCACAATGCCCAAAAGATCTACTAAGTGCCTGAAGGCATGAACGTTCATGGGTCCCAGAGTCTGGCCTCCATCCATTGGCATCTGTCAGTGTATATCTGTCTACTTTCCAGGTTTAAGTCAAAAGAAGATAAGAGATGACTTACGTTGACATTGCTTTTGTGAAGGCAGTATTGAACTCTCCCCACACACAGTCAGAACTAAGAGTTCCATCTGTCCTCTCATGTCAGGTTGTGTCATTTCTCTTTGGAACTCTTGCTTTATTTTCTTTTTTTCTAACAGTGTTTGCCTAGGTTTTCATTCCAGAGAGTGAGATCTTTGATAAGAATGCCGTGTCTTCCTTGTATCTTCGTCTCCCATTATAAACTGTCATGTGTGGTAGGTTCTCATTGGGTCTACCGATTGAACGACGTGACATAACCTGCTTTTCACCCTGCTTTGTGACCCAGACAGATGAGGTGTCTGCGTGCCTGATAGTCATAACTGAAAATGACAGGATGATTTGAAGTGTTCTAAGCAGAGACAGTCCTGTTTTCCTATTGGCTGTAATTTTTATTTCCTGTCTAGAAGAGGAAAAGGATGATTTGATTTTGAGTAATAGGCAACCTGCGTCAAACAGTACCTTCGCTCCCTTCTATTGTTCGGCTTTAGGTGATTTTCTTTCTACCAGCATGAAATGTTCTTCCCAGACAGTTGATGGAGGTGCTGAGTCATGTCTGACTGTTCTTAATGAGACAGAGATAACTCCATCAAGGGAGCTGCCTCTGAGGATGGGCTGACATTTCCAACTCCTCTGCTTTTTAAAAGTAGGTTTTATGAGGGATGCTTGAGATGAAGATAACTTTGGAGCCTCCACTGGAGGCTGTAGTCACATTCAAATTCACACTGATGTGACTGGCTCTGCTACCGCTTGCTGTGGCATGTGCTGTCTGGTACTGAGAGTTGGTAATTAGGAGTTGTATGCTTCTTAGTAAAGAAACTCACTTTGTTCCACTTTTGCTTAGCTTGTGATTCTCCCCACTTCCTGCTGCCACACAAAAACAGTGTCTCTCCCCCTTTGAGTAACTTGATTTTGCACTTTTAAAATTCAAGCTGAGATGGACTCTTAATGTTGATTATAAAGCCCTCTTGTTATAGAGAATGGGGGTGGGGGTCATTTGATCCCACTTTCTTTTATTAAACAGGTGAAATGTGAACGCAAGAGGAGGAATGTTATTTGGCTAGTGTACAGTAGATGTTGGTCTCTTGAGAGAGAGAGCTGCACTGGGTTAGACTCCTTGTCTTCTGCATACTTTTGTGTCATTGTGTGGGTGTCTTTTATCTTACTTGGGCTTTTCCTACTCGTTTTGTAAAGGGGGAAAGTACAAGGAAGAGTTATTATGAAGATTAGCCATGATATTGCATGGAAAAGGCTCAAGTCTGGAGAGTTGCCTTAGTGGGTAAGATGGCTTGCTGTGCAAGGAAAGGTCTGAGTTCATCACTAGCATTCACATCAAGGTGGGCGTAGTGACACAAGTCTGCAGCTTAAACATGAGGTTAGGACAGATAGATCCTAGGGGCTGTCTGGCCAACCAGTCTTCCCTAAACAGTGAACTTCAGGTTCTATAAAATAATCTGTTTTGAAAAATAAGATTGAGGGTCTGGAGAGATGTCTCAGCAAATGAGAGCACTTACTATTCTTGCAGAGGACCTAGGCTGTGTTTCTACTAATTAAGTCATATAGCTCACAATGGTTTGCAACTGTAGCTCTAGTAGATCTGAGGGCATCTGCTACACACAGAATGGCAAACGCTCAAAAATGTTTTTTTAAATCTTAATTTTAAAAAGGTAGAGAAGAATAAAGACACCTGACATCCACCTTTGACCACCACATGCATACAAACACGCATGCACTATACACATACACACAAAGGTAAATATTTAACAATTACCATACGAAAAATTTTAAAGTTAGGTTTCACTAGAAAGGAAGAGGGAGGACTCCAGCTTGCTAGATTTTGAAAACTGTGATAAGGGGCTAACCTCATCCAGTGTTGCTGAAGTTGGTGAGGATTGGGGGTTGGTAACAAAATGTTGAGGTTTGCATCCATAAGAATTAGGACAAAAGGCTACATTTTATGACCCAATGATATTGTTCTCTATAGAGATTCCCACGCAGTATACCTCAGGAATACTGATTGGTTGCAAAGTTTAAATTGATTTCTCTGATGATTAATTACTATAGTCAAATAAATTGTTTACGTAAAGATAGTGGTACCTGCCAGAAATGTTAGTACTTGGTATACTGAAACAGAAGGATGGTGAGTTGAAGGTAAGCTTGGAGTGTACAACTAGATTCTGCCTAAAACAGAAAAAGAAATGACAAAGAAAGAAAAATAATAATCAATAGGTGGTTTGCTGTAGGACAGATAGGAAGGGACATGGTCACGATGTTTCTTAAGATAAAGAATCCAAAAATAAGGAGGATTTGAAGGAAGACATTGTACATGAGCTCTGAGAATTAGAAGCCAAGAGGCTAAGTGGGCCCTGGAAACCAAAAGGCATGAATATTTCTTCCGTTGTCAAGAAACGCTACTGCTCACTGGCTCTCTGAACTCCCAGGTTGACCCAGTAACCTCTTTCCAAATCCCAAAGTGGAACACAGACCACCACAGCAGAAACTGCCATCAAACTGTAGACTACGCAGACCCCATTAGCAATGAGAACCTTATAGACTTTGCTGAAGACTGATGTAAGGAAGAAGAGAATCAATCCCAAGGGATGAGTTTGGGACAGTTTCCTCCTTCAGTCAAAGGTTGTAGAAATAAAATGCTGTGTCACATCATTCTAAAACAGCCAACTACATTGTTAATCTTTCCATGAGGCAGGGGGATACAGTTCTGGGAGACTTGGGAGTCCCCAGAGATGAATGTCCAGAACTTGTCTGTGTTGCTTTGAGATATGTGCAAAGATGTACACACACTCACACACAGTCACATAAAGTATATGGAGGCACACTTACATACATATTTGGGCTTCTATAGCTGTACCTCAGAGCTTCTAAAATCCCTTGTCATAGGACTTCGGGTCTTTTGATTTGGCACAGATATTTTTCTTCTTTTTAATTTTTGCCACTTCCTGGTAGTTGTTTTACTTTTCTTCAGTGGCAGTGTATTGTTGGGTTAGCCAGTGGGAGGGGGTGGCTGGAATGGATAGGGAAAGAAGCAGGCAACAGCAGTGACTCTGTTTACGATGGGAATTTGGTGCTTTGTAGTGGTTTCTGATTTGTAAAGCAAATCATAGAGCTACCTCTTGCTTTGTTTTTTGTGTCTTAAGAACTATGAATTTCAGATAAGTCACAGTTTCTGATCTTTCTTCAGCAATGGCATGTAGAAGACAAACATTCTCAACTGAGAGAGAGAGAGAGAGAGAGAGAGAGAGAGAGAGAGAGAGAGAAAGAGAGAGAGAGGAGAGAGAGAGAGAAGTGGTGTGTGTGGAGAGAGAGAGAGAGAGAATTTGGTGTGTGTGTGTGTGTGTGTGTGTGTGTGTGTGTGTAGAGAGAGAGAGAGAAAATAGTGAGTCAAGATGCTGAATATAAACATGGATTAGAAAATTCACTCTCTGACCTGCAAGGTGAAAAGGAAGCCAGACTCATAAGGAGTGTAGGGTCAATGTTGGTTAACAGAAGATTACACTAGGCTCCTCCCAGAGATTTCTGCTTTTGTCATCACCCTCTAAGTGTGAGGCAGGTGTGAGGCAGATGTGAGGCAGGTATGAGGCAGCAGCAGCATATAAAGAGAACTGCCAGCTACCCCAGACCCTCCCCCCATCTTCTCTTTTTTCCTCAGGTTCCTATGTGTTCTTAGCTGGCCTCTCTCTTTTTCTGCCCTTCTCTATCCCTCCTTTCTCTGCCTGTACCCCCTTTTACAGATCCCCACTCTCTTCCCTTTCTCCACAATAAGCTTCCCTTAAATCACATCTGTCCCATGGAGTGATTTCTCAGAGGGACACCTTGGCACAGGCCCCCAGTATACAGTGAACCGTCCTTTGTATCCAGTTTTACCTGGAGCAAGATATGGATCAGACAACTGGGAATCCAGGGGAGCTTCACCCTGTCCTCCATTGCTTACCTGTTCTTTAACCTCACACATTCTCTCACCACACTGAGCTCAGAAACAAACCAGTACAGCATGCCTGGAGCCACATGATTTCTGAGGTTCTTTCTAGCTCTGATTTGCAGCAGGATTACAACTTTTCTAAGACGCACGTAGAGTTTCAGGTAACTTGAATATTTAGACACCGAGATGGGAATTTCACAGTAGCATGCCCTCTCTTCACTGCAAGCTGTCTTTGTTCTCTAGGTGACTGGCCACTGGAAAACTTCCACTCTGAGCCCCGCTTTTTGAGATCTTCTTGCCACCATGTTATCAGCTGCAGGCATTTTCTCAAGACCATTTTTTTATGAGCTCAGCTTTTAATGCTCCCTTCACCTGAGTATCTCTTAGAATCTTTTGTTTTCTGCTTGTCACTACCAGACTTCAAGGAAAATCTGCATGTTTGACATGTTATTAAAATTGGATGAGACCAGAGTGATGTGTACAGGTGATGCCTCTGTTAAAGGCAGTGACAGGATTGGAGCCACTGCATCTCTTGCTCTGGCAGGTGATTACAGCAGTAGGCTTCTTTTGCTCCAGGCAATTCTCCCTGAATTGGTGGAGGCTGCTGGCAGGGTTCACAAGTTGTGCTTTCCTCTCTGATCTTTGTCTTTGAGAGTAGAGTATAGCTGCATATCCTTCAATGGGGCAATCACATGTTCCCCAAATTAAACCTGAAGGTGCTTACTTACTTTGATGGAATGAACCTCTCCTATTGAGAAATGAAACAGATATAGGCTGAAGGCACTGGAGACATAGCTACCTGGAGGATGTTCAGTTTCCTTCCTGCTACTGAGTTGTATGTGAGGTACCTTCGTACGTGAGCTGGTAGTCAGCCTGCTTGCCATATCTTAAGACTCAAGCCTTCAATTTCAGTGTTTTAGCCACGAGTCCCTAAAACTTATACAAATTCAAAAGAAGACTTACAAGATAATTCAAATTATTTTCTGTCCATCTTTCAAGTCTTTCAAGGTCTTAGTATCTGAATTTGTAAAGCTCTGTACAATAGGAGCCCAAACTCAATAAGTTCTTACCACACCCCAGGTGCCAAGTGAACTTCTCATTTCTGGTCTCATTCAGCCCTACTCATACCTCACTGTGACAGGTGCTTTCATTAGCTTGCTTCTTGTCGTTTGCATGTGAGCAGACAGAGTTTCTGGATCTTTCTTTATAGGCACCACACTTATGGAAAGTGTGGTAAAGACCTAGCCATCAGAGTTTTTACTTGGTAAATAAGGGCAAAAACATGTGCTTAGGTGGTGTGATCAAACAAATACTTAAGTTGTTGTCTGTGTTCCACTCAACACATTAGTGTATATCAGCTTTTCCCGTGAAGTTTTAAAAGTGTTACTTTAATTTAGATTAGTTGAGCTTCGTTTTGTTTGGTACAGGATCTTGTGTTCCTGGCTAGCCTAGAACTCTCTATGTACACCAGTCTGGCTCAAATTGTCAGAGGTCCTCCTTGCCTGGGATTAAAGACATGCACAACCTTGTCTGGCATTCATTTTTAGTTTTAGTTATGTGACCGTGTGTCTGTCTGTGGGTATGTGCACATGCGTGAAAAGTACCTATGGAAGCCATTATCAGTGGTCATGAATTTTGATCCTCTACTAGAACAGTAAATGGCCTTAACCATTTATCTCTACTGTCTTCCTCTGTGTAAGCCAGTGCTCACTGTAGGTGGTCATGAACTTGGATCCTCTACTAGAACAGCTGATGCCCTTAACCACAGCTCTTTTTCTACTGTCTCTCTCATTTTTGGTAGACAATGGTTCATACAACACAGGTTGGGCTCAAATTTCCTAGCTAGCTGAGGATAACATTGAACTCTTGAACTTCTTGCTTCCACCTTCAAATGCTGGGATTAACAGATGCACACCACATAAACACTTGAATTTTGTCCACTCCTTTTGAAGGAAATTGTGCAGTTATACCCTTTGCTAACATCAACTGAGAATATTAAATTTGGTATATATCTAAAATTTTTACTATCAAATTTGAGGTGAAAAAAGAAAGACTGAATAATTGCCTCTAGTGAGTTTTGTTTTGACATCAAATTAGCTAACTCATAACTCTGGGCTAACTCAGAAGCTTGTAGCCTATTTGTAAAATCACAGAACTTCTTTCTCTATGTATTTTTCAAGCTCATTTGCAATCCTACACTCTTAAGCATATTGTTGTGGCTCAGTCATCATAAATTAACCACCAGTAACATTATGGAACATTACTTAGTTGGAAATTGACTGTCCCGAGAGTTTGTAATAGAGAGAGAAGTAGGTACCAATGTTCATCTCAAGGCCATATGACTTGCTCTCTGCTAACCATGCTGCAAAGGGTTGTCACATTTTGTCTTCAAAAGGAAATGCTTTTACACCCGGGGGTAGTAACTTATTCATGCATGCCATGTTGGTTAAGGAGAAGAATGAAGAAGAGAATAGAGGTTGTCTGAGACATGACGCTGTACCCTTCAGAAGGACAGTGGTTTGGGGATATGAAGGGCTTAGTTTGTCCTTCCCCACCTATAAGCAATATTGTTGCATTGTTAAAGCATCTCCTTTGGCTGTATTTATTTCATCTGTAGAATGGGATATCGCAGGTATTCTGTTGGACCTAGATACTATCTCTGTATTGACAACCCATATATTCAGGGAATCAACTATGCTAAGTAAAATACCATTACTTTCAATGTACATAATTTGTTTCTCGAAGGGAAATTTGAAGGCAAATTTCATTTTTTTCTGGAATTTCTTTAGAGCTCCCCAGTACTCATAAGATCCAGAATAAATCTCATATCATACTGGGCATACACAGAGTGGACTTGATGCTGCTTCATAGTTCCACTGGAGTAGTAATTGCATCTTTACATCTTAATTGTGGATTAGAAAAGATCGCTAGGGAGAGAACAAAAGAAGTGCAAAGCCCAGCTAATGACTGCTTAGACACTCCCCAGTGTACTGTGCCACACTTGACATAAGCCAGTTTATTTATTGTCACAACAGCCCTGCAAAGAAAGGCATTCCGTTAAGCCATGCAAGGATACTCATTACAGTAATTTTTTTGTAAAGAAAATAATGGATCCATGGTACAGAAACATCACACCTTTAATCCAGTCTCTAGCCTGCTAACCTCTGCCACTTCTGTGATGGAAGCTATAGAGCCTTTCTAGGTACCATCACATGATCTGTTTCTCCTTCCTTCTTATGCACAACTGCAGATCGGGTGGCTTGTGGTTCAGGGTCTCTCTCCTGGTCCTTCAAAACCAGCTATGAAATGATTTTGTGGCAACTACAAAAATAGCCTGGAGACCTTGAGTAGCTCATCTAGACCTATGAGCATGAAGATTCTCTAGTTTGCTCAGATAGAAAACTGCAGAAAGTACCTGTGCTCACAAAGTTAGGGAGGACCCTGAACAGCTTGACACCGAATGAAAAAAAGAAACCATTTTTAGATATCCTTGTGTGTGTGTTGACTCAGTATTAGCAGGAAGTCTGAATGACCTAGACTCCGAGGGACCCTGTGGATAATTTCATTCTGTGACTTAAGGTATTAGCTACTGCAGGTCTGAATGTAAACATCATCAATGGTTGTTCTTGTCTGATCAACATGTGAATATTCCCTTTCTGTTTCCCCTCCTTGTCTTCCCTTTCTGTTTGTTTTCCTGTTTGACTGCTAATCACATCTACTGGGCTTTTTCTTTGAATCAGACAAGCCTGCCACTTCCAATTGATATAAAATGACAGCCATTAGAACAGTGTAAAGAGAAATGGCTGGTGCTACACACAGGATTAGTGCACCTTTGCAGCGTGCTTGTTCTGGAGCAGTCTCTAACTATCTGAAGGGTGCCTTGTGGATTTCCTTCCCCAGCCTGAGCCTTTTTCTCAATCTGGCTCCCTTCCCATGTCTGGCAAATCTTATCATCTGCTATCATCTGCCCAGGGCTATTTTCTATTTTCTTCAAATTACTCAATCAAGAAAATTCCCCCATTTTTTGGTGGGAGCAAGGTATTTCTAATTATCTGGTCCAGGAAAGCCATCTGCCAAGTTATTAGCCGAGTACTATTGAACAGCCGAAGTGACATGAGGATGGATGACGGATTCTCATAGCCCCTCAGCTCCCCTCCCGCCTCTCACTTCCATCTCTTGCCTTCTGATGGTTTAGTTGACAAATATGAATTTTTCAGGGGCATTTTCTATGCCCCTGTTTGAGACTTTTACTTCCTGTCAAGTAAACAATATCTAAGTTTTAAGATTTTACCACATATCACATATCATATTCTCTACACTTGTGAGTTGTGAAATTTTGTAAATTGTACCTATTATAAGACAGTGATAGTGAAACCCTTAGATACTGTAAATGTTTTTATTAAAGGACAAATATGACTTAAATCTAAATATTAGTGAAGGAGATATACACCCATGAGAGTGATAAAACCTTAGGATTTGTTTGGTTCCTCACTATAGCAAGTGAAACAAGACCTCAATCTTAGTGATCATAAATCAGCGACCAGTAAGGAAACTCAGAATAAGAGTGCGTTCACGTGAATGAGCTTCCAACTGTAATGAGGCCAAGGATCACCACAGCATCCTTAGAATGAAAATTCTGGCGCCATTAGCTTTCAACAGGGTTTGAAGTCTTCAATCCTGTCAGGCTCCTGAGGCAGTGGCAAGTTGAGGACAGCTCTTTGAATGGAGTATAAAAAGAACACAATATAAATGTGTTTATCGTTCATGTAAAATTTAGAGGTAGAAAATTCAAGACTGGCAAAGCAGCCTGTATCACCTGTGCAAAATCCTGCCTTGTTTCAGCAGATTTAGAGACCCCCATTCTATTGACCTGCGATGGGACCACAACACCCATGTCCATCTCCCAGACAGTTAGATATAGGGACTGGTATAGCAGGAGCTGCACAAGCTGTTCCATATACCAGTATTTCCCAAGGAAGTCTCTACCCTGGGATACTCCCAGACATCCCATTGGCCTGGAGCTTATTCTCCTCATCACACATAAGTGAATGGCAAGCTTGGAAATGCCACCTTTATTCTAAGTAGCTATGAGTCAAAATTCCCAAAGTTGAAAAGTAGGGGAGTTGTTGCCATAGAAGTGCAGTAGATGAGACATGCAGAAACAGGACCTGCCACAGACATGGAGATCTGCCACAAGTAAGAATGACAATTCACAGGTTAATTTTAACTAGTACTTAAAATTGTAACTAGAAACTTCTCAGTATACAGAAGATTCATATAGTCATACATACCATTCTTGCTTCATGGATTTCTGTATTATAGGAGCCTTGCTTCTCAGATGTCAAAGAGATGCTGAAAATAATTGTGACACATCATTGGTCTCAGGGACGACCCTGGCTATCGTTGTTAGTGTTGGATCCTTTGCTTCACTTTTCTTGTTTCCTCTACCACCATTCCTGATCCACTGATCTTACCACATATACATATATATATATATACATACACGCATGCATATTGTTTCTTTCTAGTTACCTGGTATACTAGTTCTTTGTAGTGCTGATGATAATTTACTGTAATACTCAGGTTTAGTATATACATGGTGGGATGCTTAGCATGTGGTTTAGTGATTAATGCATAAAGTCAGTAGGTGTCAGAGCTTGCCTAAGAATCATGTTTTTACTTCCCCAACCATGATGCTTTGCTCTCTGCCACAAATCTGCTTTGTTGGGAGCCTTGTTGTTTTCATTCTGAATTTCCCATATTTGGCACACAATCCTACCTGTACTTACTGATTTATCCTTGATGTTCATGATGCTGAATGGATGTGGCTTCCTTACCATTGGCTTGCACCTTGAGTCACACATATCACTTGAAACACAAAATTAAGCAAACTACCAGAATAAATGTAAAGCAAGCGCTTCCATTTTAGTTACTCTCTGACTTCTGTTCACAAAAAAAGTACTAGAAGGTTCTGATGGCAAGATTTTCAAGGTGATCTAATCAAAGCTTTGTAATATATTACAAAGCTTATTTTTAGATGTTATTTTTTAATTAGTCTTACCAGAGGGATAAGATAGAAATGTCTCTGATTTGAGGGTGTCCTGGCAAATGAGGTCTGACCTTTCACTCTAAAAACCAAATAGAATAGTAATGGTGAAATTCCAAAGTTAATTTGATATTCCATATAGTTATATTGGGAAGATAAGGAGATTAGTGTCTTTAGAAGTACTGACTTTCATGTTTAATAGAGAGTTGGAGTGGGTACGAAGCATGCGTAGTGAAGTAGCTGTGGTTACACGTTGGTCTGGTTGCTTAAATCTCACGTCTAGTTCCATAAGGTTTTCAAGTCATATTGCCTTATGGAACAATCTAGTGTCTTACTATCCTGAGCTGATGTTCCTGCATACAGGTTAAACCTCAGTTCCTGTCATGAAACAATTATTCTATGTGGGACAATCTCATCCTGCAATGATGTACTTTTAAGGCTCACCATTCCTGAAATCTTGAAAACATTGAGCTTCCACTTTTTCTATGTGATTTCACCATAAAAGGCAGATAAGGGAAGTTAAGTAAATTTAGGACCAATCAATATTTTATTACCATTCATAAGATAGATACATGATAAGTATGTTTCTGATAGAGTTGAGCAAAAATTCTTCTAAAATTGATTCTAAGACAAGTTCAAGATGATGGCATAGATGCCAAATTTCTAACCTGATTTGTGATGCTCATTAATTAACAAGCTAGAGGGAAGTGGCTCTGTGTTTTAGCAAAAGCAGCATTGCTTCTTACATTAGTTCATTTGGGGAATGTTGTATCAGTCCTACCTTTGTTAAGGCTAGTAACTTCATTATAGGCTAGCACCTATTCAAATTTGTCTTGTAGATTAAACTTATATGTTGCTACAGTTTGAATCTTGAATACTCTCCAAAGCATGAGCCTTGATGGCTTCTACCAGCCTACAACACTAGAACACTGTAGAGCATTTAAGGGTGGATCCTATTGAGAGGAATTTAGGTTCCTCTGGGAATGAATGGGGGTAATGGAACCTCGGCCCTGTCCTTTCTCTGTTTCCTCTGGTTTCTAGGATTTAGAGATGTCTCCTCCATCATAGAAACCCACAACAAAAATATCCAGAAAATTATGGGCTGAACGTTCTATATTCTAGAGTCCAAGTTTACTCTCCTTAAGTTCATATACGTCATTTGTCTGTTACGTCACACACACACACACACACACACACACACACACACACATTCCTCAAACCTGTTGCTCTATATCTAAGTTATGTGTACAGATGCTGAGATGAGAGGAAGCATTTTATCTGAGGTAATATCAGAAGTAAATTTTATTTGGAAAATAAGTCCATGTGGTATGTAAGTCTGTCACATGCCTTCTACAAAGCAGATCTTTGTTCTTGCTTTTCTGTATCTGAGCATCCTGCACTCTTATATGCCTCAGCACTCAGCTCAGTGCCACAGCAGGTTCTCAATAAATATTTAATAAATACAAATATATGAGCAGCTTTCCTATGGGAAATATCCTGCTTTGAATGTGTGTGCATAGATTTGGAACAAGTGTCCTGGATCTACGTTCAGACCGTTCTTATTTGTGCTACCACTCAGGCAAAAGGAAGCCTGTGAATCTCTCTGTCTCCATTTCCTGGCATGTAATGTGGGAATGGGCATGAGGCCCAAGAGGGTGTTGTGAGATTAATTAGTTAAAATGTATACCCTGCTATATAAATGCTAATTGCTGTCAGGAGCGTGGGCTGGATTTTCCAGTGACTTGGCTTTGCCCAGCTTTTCCATTACTCCTGTGTGTCACCCAGGCTCAGCCTTAAGAAACCCTTTGACTGAGAGAAATGATAATTTTTGTGTCTCCCTCACGATGAAGGGCCAATTTAGACAGGACTTCTACTGTGGAGTAAACTGTATAAGAAAAGGCATTTTAAACAAAAAGTAGCTCACTGAACCAGTAATTTGATATGTTCCCTTTTCTAGTATTAGAAATGACTCTTTACACAACAGTCTTTCCCTGCCTGGGCCTGGAGTGAATTATATAATTAATTTGGTATTATACAATATTGCATCTTGTTGCCATAGATTTCATTTTTATTTGTTCATTGAATAATTTTAAAAATGCCCTGAAAAAATATCCTCAGGTAATAGCTAGAGAAACTTAAAAATGTACAGAGTAAATTTCAAATGGATACATATCCCAAAGGAAAAGCTCAACAATAATAGCATTTTCGCTAATGTTCCTGAATACTGATATGTATATTCTCAATCCCTGTGGGAAAGGAGTCTGGTTCAATTTACAGTCTTACTCATGAAATATAATACAATAGAAGCACCAAACAGTTATAGTTATGTCTTCTACCTTTAAAAATAAATTGCATGTACTTTAGTCAAAAATAGATTAAATGACTGGACTCGGATGAGAATCTTATTTAATAAAAGTCTTTATTTAGATGTCATCATATAGAGACCTTCAATACATACTATTTTCTTATTACTTTTATATATCTATTAATTCTTTGAGAATTTCATGCATTGTATTTTGATGCTGTTAACTCCCCTTCCCCAGCTCATCCCAAATGTACCCTCTTCTTGCCCATCAACTTTGTGCTCTCTTTCTTTTAAAAAGCCCATAGAGTCCAATCTGTACTGACCATATAATCTTGCCTGCATCCACTGGAGCACAATTGATCATACCCTTAATGAAAAGTAACTCTCCCTCTCTGGCAGCTATCAGTTAGCAATGACTCTTCTGTAGAGTTCTCAGCCCCAAATCGGACATCCATACCAAACATTCTCCTACCAAAACAAAGTGATTGCCATAGAAGAGGGAGCAGGAAGAGTGTAAGAGCCAGATGTGGTAGATGACTAACAACAACAACAACAACAGCAGCAGCAGTAGCAACAACAACAACCATCCAATATTTTCTGGACACAACAGAGCCTTTGCACATATGAACTCACAGAAGTGTCCCTGACTATGTGCATAAGATTGGAGTAAGCTCAAGTCACACAAATTTCAGTTTTGCAGTCAGAGGAGACAGGCACATAATCTTACTATTCCTTGAGAAACTATTGGCAACAAATACTACTTTTAAAAGTATCTGTTCTTGATTTGTTTATGCTAGGAAAGAAAACTCTCCACGTTAGTCATGATAGGCAATGTTGGTTTTTTATGATAAATCTCAGTGCTTTAATACAGTAGCGATTTTTAAAATGTCTTTATTCCTCTCATGTCAAAAGTTCCTTGAAAGATTAAGATCATCATCCTGGGAGGCTCTACTCCAAGTGGTAGGGATACAGGAGCCCATCTTGAGATGCTTCTCGGTTATATGATTACAGAAAACCACAATCAGTCAAAAGACAGAGAGCAAGTTCTCATTGGGTACCCAGCCTCATTTACACATTTACTGTATAACTCCTGTACCTAAGCCTCAGAGAACATCGTGAAAGAGGAAGGAAAATGAAGTCTACTGTGAGAGTGTCTTCTAGAAATTTTGTAGAAGCTACACTCATGAAGTCTTGGCAATATGGCTACCTAACATAAACCAGACTAGATAGGCTAATATGGAAGAGGGAACTCTCATGGAACCCACCCATAGACAAAGACATACATGAAGGCAATTAAGAAATGCCAGAGAATGGCAAATATAATTCTACCCAGGAATGAGCTCCATGGTTGGTTATCCAATACAAATTGATCAGGCTTGAAGTCATACAGATACAAGTAATACTAGACATATTGAACAAGTTGTATTTATGTTTTTAGACACATGTGCATTTTTGTTCATACATGCCTTTGTGTATATATGGCAATAATAGTTAAAGAAGAAGTGATGTTTTTGAAAGGAAGCAAGGAGAACACATGGGAGAGGTTGGAGAGAAATGATGTAATTATATTTCAATTTAAAAGTAAAAATAAAATTATATTGGTTTTTCTATTCCACAAAATCTCCATATAGTGCTAGAGGAAGCCTCAAAGATTATGGATGATGTTGCAAACATATTATCTGTACCCTTATTTCTTTGCCTAGAACAAATCACATGCCCTAAACCTAAGATTTAGGGATATGACCTTCCCATGGATCTGGGAGGAGAACCCAGTGTTGAGGAGCGTCTATCCAGTGTCTACCACAGGCCATACTACCAAAGATCCACTTGCTATCCATCTGCCTGAGTATCTGTTTGTGACTGAGATTTTGTGCTGGCTTTCCTTATTTCCTATCTCCTTTCTATCTAACTTTACTAATGTCTGTAAAGACCTCCAGACACCAAAGTGCCAGGTAATAATATTAAAGAGCTTCATTAATGAAGTTATAATTGACTCTCAGCAAGTGTTCTCTTTCCAATTTCCCAATGATGGTCCTGTGATCTGTCGCTCAGGGTGGAGCTCTGTGAATGAGATAGATTGTAGAATGGGTCTATGTGAAATGAGAGCCAGTTGCTGAGTCTCCAGTGAGGGATAAGGGACAGTGGCCAACACCTCAATGGAAGTATTCTACTCCCATGAATACTGTCTGAGAAAATCAAAGCTAAGCATGACAGTCCTGAACACATGTAATGTTCCCCAAATCCCCAACCTTTATAATTGACTGTTCTAACAACTGTCTAGCCTTCTTTCAGAGATGTGGCAATTGAGCAAACACTTAAAACTAAGAACACCCATGGCCTCAACGATATCACTACAGCCACCTTGATACTGACAACAAAACTACAAAACTCCTAAAATGACATGCATGTATGAACAATTTTAATATGTTAGTACCACTCATTACTATGAAATTTGTCAGACAATTAAAGAAACTACTTGGCCCTCCCCAGAGCAGCAGCCTTTACTCATCAAAGTCTCTCAGCTTCTGTATTTTCACTTCCTCTTCTAAATAAAATTTGTAATTGCTGACTCACTATGTTTGTCTATAAATTCTTTTATCTTTGAAACATACTGTCAGACATTCCCCACAGACAAATGATGATTTTCATGGAAGAGTCTTGCCTTTCCCATCATCTACTGTAATGATAGCAGAGCTTCAGTAGAGCTGCCTGTGGTGGCATCAGTAGACAGTGCCTTTAGGAAGCATAAGGCTGTGGTTCTGACGTTCATCCAGACACCAGGCATACCATGGTGAAGTTCCAGCCTCACTCAGCTGCTCTACCCTTCTGTCTCTTTGTCTTTTAAAGTATGTACTTTATAATCGAACAGTGAACTGGCTGTTATATTCATTCAAAGGAACACAACTGAAACATAAAATGATAAATTTTTTAAAAAGAAAGTATGTGCGTTTCAGATTATTTGACACTGGTGCTGGCTTTGTCAGTTGTATGAGATAACATGTCTCCCCTCTATCCCTTCTTGCCATCTCCCTTCCCCCTTCTTACCTCCCACCCTCCATTCCCTCCTTCCCTCTTTCCTTCATTATTTCCTTTCTTTCTTCTTTCCTTCCTTTCCATTTTTGTAACCTTTTCAAATACCTTACAGAAAAATCACACAATTGTTTTGTCAATTATTGTAAGCCATTTTCTGACCTTTCCTACCCCACTAGTTACCCTCCTCAAAGGTTCTTTTAAGTATTTATTTCTTCAGCCTTGTTGCATCCTCGTTTTGCTAATTAATTTATGTATATTGCTATCTTCTTACTCAACCCAATGCATTCTATTTTTATTTTTATGGTACTAAAAGTTATCTTGTTTCACTTTCTATCTTTCCTTCTTTTCCTGCGTTCTCTTCACTACCCAATACCATTACATATTTAATTTAATCACAACTGTTTAAATAATGAGACCCTACATGGCAATACACTATCTTTAGGTTACTTTTCTAACTTTTAAATTTATTAATTGTATTTTCCATGTGCACTAGATTGTCTTTTCTCAATCATTTTCTTTCTTTTTCTTGCTTTTCTGAAAACCCTTTTTTCTTCTTCTTCTTCTTTTACAGTGATAATGTCACTGTAATCCATCAGACACTCGATTACTTCTCCTTAGTGTTGATTTCCACTCTCTGGATTGTTCTTCTCTGAACTCTGCCACAAGGTTGTTCTCCTGAGACCTTTCCAGCCACACTGTGGATTGTTACTTTGCTCACTTAAATGGAATCTCCTGATCCTGAGCCTGTGTTTTCCTTTGTATTTTTATTTATCACTTTCATAACATGAATACCCCAGAGCCTTTCTGCTACAGAGCATGGGAAGTAACATGTGTAAGTTTTATGTGTCTGCAAATATGACCTTAAGACTTGATTATGCTGATAGAGTCAGGACTGGAAATCCTTTTTCTTCCTGTATGCCTATTATTTATCTTCTAATCTTCAATTTCAATGTGGAGGCTTCTGTTGCACTGTTATTTCTGACATTACTTCAGTGTGCAATTTTTTAAAATTCATACATCTTTGTAGTTTATAGAACATCTCTTTCATTCTAGTGTTTTCCGCATGCCTGGCTGGTATAGGTCTATTTTCACTGCCTGTGATGGGCACAATGGGCATAATGATGGGGCCCTTTGCATCAGAATGTACTGTATTTCCGCCCTAGAACTTTTTCCTTTGGGTGACTGAATTTCTTCTTTTCTTTAATTTCTTTTCTTTTGTGGTTTGTATTGTAAAATGAAATGCTGCATTTCCCGGACTGGCTTTCTATTTTCACTGTCTATTTTCTATATGCTCTTTTCCTTCTTCTTTCTTTTTTTCTTTTTTTTTTAACTTTACCTTTTAGGAAAACCTCACTTTTATCTTCCTAACAAACCATCTATTACAGTTTTACATTTTCAGTTACACTAGAATTTTAGTTAGTCTTTATCTCTCTGAATATTCCTCTGTTACAGGATTTTTGTTCTGCTAGATTATGACTGGCTCCTTACCTCTCTAAACATAAGAATCATAATACCTTTTAAAATGTTTTCCTTGAACAATCTGAGTTTTCCCCAAATTCCTTTTACTTATGTGACTGAGAAGTATATTTTTGTAGAAAATTTTCTCAGAATATTCTTTGGTTTTACAATCACTTTTAAGAAGTTGATTAGAAATTCTAAATTGGAATCTGAGGGTCAATTTAGGAACTGTCCTTTGGGTAATGCAGCTGTACAGTGAATTCAAGAGCCCCCAAGTTCAAATATTTGGCTTTTCATCGAAGATTCTTTCATTTTCCTGCTTGGGGCTGGTCCAAAAGTCTGAATGATAGAAGGGAATCATGGTGGATATGCCTTTAATCCCAGCACTGGGGTGCATAGGCGAACAGATCTCTGCTCTATTTGGCAAGTCCAAGGTCCAACCAAAGCTATATAATAACCACCCTGTCTTAAAAAATAAATAATCTGGGTGCCCTTACCTTTGGCGTTGTATATTTAGCACTGTTTAGTGAGGGAAATGGAAATGGGGTGGAGGATATAATCTTCATCGATAGTTTTTTAATCTTCATTGATAGTTTTCTGACCTTCATTGATAGTTTTCTGATCTTCATTGATAGTTTTAGTCTATCCCATTTTTTTTACCACTCCCCACACAAACAGAATCTCTTTAGTGTTTGGAATATGTGATTCATTTTCTAGGTCAGAATATAGTGATGGTAGTAGTAATGAAAAATCTCAGTCTGTATGATTTAGAAGTCATCCAGCATTACACGGAGAGGCCTAAACAAGGGAGGCTCAGTCTATGTGTCGTATTTCACAAGACAGAAGAGAGCTTGATGAAATACAACCTAGCCATTAAAACACCCACCACAAGTGACATTTGTGTATTGACCCAAGTAAATCACATGACTCTTCTTACTTGAACTGTTTATAATAAATGAGGAGGAGGGTGAGTCTATAGGGTGAACAGCACTCTTTGTATTGGTGTGATAGTTTCTAGGTCTTGGCTGTATTCAGGATTGCAGCTCAGTTTGTTCTCCAACATTTCCTTGCTGTCTTAAGGTTTGAGTTTTGAAATCTGTTAAATTGGTTAGTTTGTGTCCCGTTACTATTGACATAGTCATCTCTCTTATTCTTGTTGATACTTTGGATCATGTCTTGGAAAAATATTTTTGTTTTAGTGGGGCTTGAAAAAGTAATAGAATTGGGCTCACATATTAAAGCTGTTAAGTTTATCAGAGAAGCTGTTATGAATTTCTGTACACTAAATGAACTTATTCTCAGCTTCATAGTACTAATGAACATGTAATTAATGAGTATGAATAAATGTTTTTTAAAAAGTAATATTATGCAGTTATCATAAATGCATATTGATGTAAACAGGCTTTGAACTTTTCAGTTCTTTCTGCATGTTGACTACAAAAAGAAAAGTTAATGAGAAAGGATTAAAAGTTACTCATCATTGAGTCCTGGAAAGTACTGTATGTAATTTCTTGGAGAACGATTTAGAAGTCAAATATTTTTTTCTTTTTTCTGAGATATAAAGATATAATTCTTGGCTTTTGTTAAAAGTAAAATAATTGTTGACATAGTTGTATTGGCTCTTAGTTACTGCTGCAAAGAGTTTGTAGAATAATCCTGAAATTTTATGACAAGTCTTGACCTTAACTGTCACATATATGGCTGTGCTCATGAATGTGTAGGTTACCTGGGGCATTTATTGTGGGCTGGCTTTGGGATTTGGCCAGACAGCTGTCCTTTTAGATGTGGCCCATATGTACACAAGCTGGTGCTCACTTCAACTCTGAGTTGAACCAGATTTATTCTTATAGTAATAAGATTATAACAAGAAAGCAAAGACGTTGTACGTTGTAAGGTCTGTGGCTGCATTGTATCTGTAAATAAATCTCAGTATTAGCCGAGTTTCATGGGGATGGTGTCTTAGTCAGGGTTTCTATTCCTGCACAAACATCATGATCAAAAAGCAAGTTGGGGAGGAAAGGATTTATTCAGCTTACATTTCCACATTGCTTTTCATCACCAAATGAAGTCAGGACTGGAACTCAAGCAAGTCAGGAAGCAGGAGCTGATGCAGAGGCCATGGAAGAATGTTACTTACTGGCTTTCTTTCCCTGGCTTGCTCACCTTGCTTTCTTGTAGAACCCAGGACTACCACAGTGGGCCCTCCCACCCTTGATCACTAATTGAGAAAATGCCTTACAGCTGGATCTCATGGAGACATTTCCTCAAGGGAGTCTCCTTTCTCTGTGATAACTCCAGCTTGTGTCAAGCTGACACACAAAACCAGCCAGTACAGATGGCTATAGTGGTCTCAACTGAAAGAATCATTGCTTCCTGTTGCAGAGGTGGACGATGCAGAATAAAAAAGAATACAACCTGGTTTTCAAGACTACTATGAGAATTGTCAAATGATAATTAAAAATAAGTTTTATGTTAAGATAGATAAACATAAAAGCATCTCAAAGAAGGAGTTTAAAATTTGTGTAACATTTAATTTTTCAGAAAAAGAGTCCTAAGTGGTGATACATAAAGGACTACTGCCAGCTATGACCTTACCCTTCTCTTTCAGAAGCAGATGGTTCAGGATTTTGGGGCTGCTGCGATGCTCCAGTTCTTCAAGAGACCCTGGTTCAGTTCTCAGTACCCACAATGTATCTCCCAGTTTTCTGTAATTCCAGTTCCAAGGAATTCAGTGTCCTCTTCTGTCTTCTGAGGGCAACACACATGTATGCGTTGCACATACATACATGGAGGCAAAATACTCTTACATATAAAATAAACATGAATAAAATCTTTTTAGGAAATACATGAGTTCAGTGTAATTTTATATTGAACAGTTGCTTATAAAATTGATACAGATTATTTAGACGGTATATATCATAATCCTAATTAAATCGTTCCAGAAAAAAAATATCTTCACACTTTTAGGAAATTGTACAGGAAGATGTCATAAAGAAAAAAAATTTAAATGCTGTAAAATAGTAACATTCAAGTAATGTGAGGATATTATAATTAATTATTATAATTATAATTATTATAATTAATACAACTTCAAAAAGAAAAACAAATATGGTTAGACTGGGAGAAGGAAGAGTGACCGAGAGAACTTGAAGTTGGGAGAATAGGGAGGAAGGGGAGGATAGGGAGGTATTTTGGAGGAGGATGAACATGATCAAAAGACATTCTATTAAATTCTCAAGGAATTATGAAAAACTTTATTTAAAAATAAGAAAGCTTACTTATGTAAGTATAGCTGCAGTGCCTGAGAGTGTGGATTCATTGCATTACTTGGGATTAAAAGTGGGATGTGTAAAATATTAAAAAGGAGGCGATCATATCATTATGTAATTTACATTATAGTGAGTTTTCATGTATATAGTATTTCTTGTCAATCTCTACCCCTTACTCTTCTCTCCCACCCCTCTGGAAGCCCCTGAACATGTCTCCATCCAACATTCATGTTTCTTTTTTTTTAACCCAACAAGTCCAATAAGTGATGATTAAATGTACATGGGTGCATGGACCACGTTCCAGTGACCACACCCTTGAAGAAGACTCTTCCTCCCCTATCAACCATCACCTGCCAATAGCTGCTTGCCTAGGGGTGGGACTTCATGAGAATTTCTCAAGTCTGTGCTGGAATGTTGGTTGGCTTAATCTTGTGCACGCCTTGTGTGGGTAACCACTGTTATTGTTCATGAGTTCAACAGCTAATTCATGTCAAGGAGACAGTTATTTGAAGCCCTCTGACATTCTCTGCCTCTCATGTTCTTTTAGCTCCATCTACTGTTATGTTCTCTGAGTGTTGAGTATAGGAAAATTGCTGATAGAACTGCACACTCAATAGTCATATTCAATCAGCATCTTGACCATTTATGAGTCTCTACACTGACTGCTGATCACTTCAAAGCAACAACAACAACAAAACAAAAAACAAAAATCAAAAAACAAAACAAAACAAAACCAAGCTTCTCTGACCAAGTTGAAAGTAGCTCTAGTGTATGGAAACACAAATATTGAGAATGCAAATTGAGACCATGTATATTTTGTAAAACAACAAGTCATTCTACACCAAGGATCTGACCTCCTCAGACACAGGATCTTGACCAAGTAGACTCAGTAGAAGGCATGAATTCTTTGCTGTGGAACAGGCCTAAAATCTAATGAGAAAGTAGTTGGTTACTCTCATAACATGCATTGCTCTATTTTATGAATGGATAAATCTTTCTGGGCAGATCAGTATTTTATCAGGCAATGTTTACCGCTGAATAAAACCTTTGATGAGTTTGCTCCTTCAGTGGCCTGTATGTCACATTCCAACACTGTAGGAGCTAGCCAACACAGAGAAACTTTCCTGGTCAGTTCCAAACTGTTGCATGTTCAGGAATAATGTCATATCATCTAGATATGGTAGACAACCAAGAACAATAACAATAACCCATGTTCTTTAGGAGGCTTCTGGAGCCTCCCTGGCCAACAGCTTGTAGGAAGGTATCCCACAGTAGACACTGAGATTTTTATTTAATAACTTATTTCTTCTGTAAAAAACCTTATTCACCACTGTTCAAATTCCTTCTGTTTTGGTTGTTGTTGGTGTTGTTGTTAAATCGTGTTTTTAATTAGCTCACAAAAGAGTGGATTTCCATAAAGCCTGTTCAAACCTTGTAAGTTTTGATCAGTTCACATCTGACATACTTTTCTTCCCTATCTCTGCCCCCCCTCCTGCTTAAATTTAAAACTCTCAACATTCTTCACCTTCTTTGCTGCCACATGTTTGTTATTCTTCTCTCCCTCCCCATGGCGTCTTCACTCTCTACCTCTCATGGATCATTTTTAGCTTACAGACCTCTACAAATATTCCAAAGTAAAAATCCAAATTACAAATTGTAAGTTCAGATTCACTTCTGAGAGGGAATGTGAAATTTGTCTTTCTGAGCCTGGATTACCTCCCTTAGTATAAGGATCTCCAGCTCCATCCATTTTTCTGCCTAATTTAATTTTTCTTTACAGTGGAGTAGAATTCCATAGTGTATGTGTGTGTGTGTGTCTATCACATTTTACTTATGCTTTGATCAGTTAATGAATGCCTAAGCTGATTCTAGTTCCTAGATATTGTGAATAGAGTATCAGTGACCATGATGAGCTATTATCTCTGTAGTAAGATATAGAATCCTTTAGATGTAAGATCAAGATGGGTAAATCTGGGTCATGCAGTAGTCCTGTTTGTAGCTTTTTGCTATACGTTCACACTGATTTCAATGATCAGTTTATGCACACATCAATAGTAGATAAGGCTTCCCCTTTCCCCATATCCTCACCAACATTTGCTCTCATTTTTTGATGATGATGATGATGGTGGTGGTGACAAGACAATAGTCATTTTAACTTGGTGAGACAGAATCAGTACAATAGTGTCTTTTTGATTGAGTTGTTGACATTCCATTTTGGGGAGGGGGGTTCTTTGTATATTCTAGACAGTAATTTCATGTTTACTTGGCAATGGGCTTCTCTGATTCTGTGGGCTGCCTCTCCACTCAATCAGCAGTTTTCTTTGTTAGACAGACCTGTTAATTGTATGAGATCCACTATTATTTATTTGTTTGCTTGTTTGCTTTCTATTTTTACATCCCAAATGTTCCCCCTTCCCCTGTCACTGAGTTCCTCCCCATTCATTCCCCCTTCCCTTGAGAGGGAGAGCCCTCGTGGGCATCCCTTCAAGCCAGCACATTAAGTCTTTAGAGCATTAGGTTCATATTTTCCCACTGAGTCCAGACAAAGCAGCCCTGTTAAGGAACATATTCTACAATCAGGCTCCATCTTTAGGGACAGCCCCCACTCCAGTTGTTGGGGAACCCACATGGAAACTGAGCTGTACATCTTCTACATATGTTCTAGCCTGTGTATGCTCTTTGGCTCGTGGCTCAGTACTTGAGTTTCCAAGAGTTTAAGTTAATTAACTTACACATAACAAATTTTGGGTCAAAGTTCTGTGGGTGGGTTGGTGTTCTTATCCCTCTGTTGGGGGAGGGAGTCCTGCCTGGCCACAGAACAGGAGAAAGGGTCAAAAGGTCAGGAAAATGAATGGAAATCTGCAGCTGCTCTGGGTGGAAGAGTTGGAGGAATCTCTAGGAAGTTTTAGAGCCAAGGGATAGGGGAGGCTTCCAGGAGTCAATGCAGATGACCTTAGCTATATTGTCAACCAGTGGGAACATGGAACCTGAAGCTGCCTCTTCCCGTAGCCAGGAAGATTCAATTTTCACTTGCTAGTTTTATTTCTTGAGTGATCAGAATCGTATTTAGAAAGTTCTTCCCTGTGTCTTATCCTCTACTTATCCTTTAACACCTTCTGAGTTTGGGGGCTCACACTGAGGTTTTTGGAGTTGGTTTAGTGAAGGGAAAGAGAGAAGTAGTTACTGACATTCTTCTCATATCCAGCTCTCCTAGCACCATTTGTTGAAAATGACATCTCTCTTCCAGTGAGTATTTTTGTCACTTGGCCAAAAAATTAGATGGTACTGATTATATGACTTTCCATCTCCTTTATTGATCCATGTGTCTATTTTTGTGCCATTTTTGACCATGGTTCTGTAGTATAACTTGAAATCAAGTATGCCTATACTATACATCCAGATTTACTCTTTTGCTCAGAATTTCTGTGAATATTTAGCGTGTTCTGTGCTTCCACAACACTTTTGCAAGTGTATATTTTTTCTACTTCTGTGAAGAATGTCAGTGGAATTTTGTCAGATATTCTGTTGACCCTATACATTGGTTTTAGTACAATGAACATGTTCCTGACCTTGATGCTTTTGATAAATGAGGTATTTCCATCTTTTACTGTCTTCCTAGATTTCTTTTTTAAATAGGAGCTCACTATGCAGCTGTGTCTGACCCAGAACTTTCTATGTGGACCAGACTCGCCTCAAACTCCTAGAGATCATCTGTCTTTTGTGTACCTGGGCTTTCTTAATCACCACTTTAGAGGTTTCTTGGTAGAGGACTGTCTTTTTTTATGTTTCTATTTCTATTTCTGAAACAATACAACCAAGTCAACTTTTAAAAGAAAGGGTTTACTTGGGCTTGTGGTTGTGCGGATTGCAGTTCGTGAAGCAGGAGAAAGTCAGGAAGCAGAGAGTAAGCTGTAAATCAGAGAAACCTCAAAGCCTGGCCCCAGTGGCACACCTCCACTAACAACGTCACATCTGTAAATCCTTCCCAAATAGTGACACCAACTATAGACCCAAGTATTTAAACATATGAACTTATGGGGTCTGTTCTCATTCAATCTACCATGGGGTCTCTCATATTCTTGCTTACTATTTTATTTTAAAGTATCATTGGTTATAATATGATTTTTAAAAACCCTATTTCCATGTATTATAAATAAAATGGAAAGATTTAGATGTAAATTGGAGTGTAAGGAAGCTTATACTAAGTTTAAATTTCTATGTATTTAAATACATCATATATATATTTTATATACTTATGTACTTACATTATATACTTATATACATAATTATGTATATATATAATTATGTAAATGACTATTAGGAGTGCAAGGAATAAATTAAACTGTTGTCCAGTGGTTTGGCTGGTCCTCACAGGACCCTTATCACCTCTGGAAATCTTTTCAGTATTTTTATGTTACCTTCTGTATTGCATCATTCTGATGTCACTCTCAGGGGGAAAAATAATTTTTTTACATCTTTTTTTTCCCTGAATATACCAGCAATTACTTTTAAGTACAAAATAAGTTGTTAAAAGCATTAACAGTATTTTTTCCCTATTGCTGACATACTAGCAGGTTTTCCCCCTAAGTTCTGCAGTTCTGTTTGCACAGTGTGGTTATCCTTGACATGCATGGTCATCCCAGCTTGAAGTACACCACAGCTGTAAAATATAATGAATTTTCAAGATTTGCTCCACAAAGTGTAAATGTATAAAAGATGGTTAATGTTTTGGGTTTATTGAATTCATCAGTTAACAAAATACAATATTTCCATCCATTCAACTGCTTCATTTTGTTCTCTTACTGTGGCAAGTGGATATCTTACGTTGAGTTTGTGGCTGGCATTACATTTTTGCTGAAAAGTACAGGTCTGGCCTCATACACAGGAGTCCTGGAAAAGCTAAGAGTTTTTCTTCTTTCCATGCAGACACGAGTTAGCTTTCCAGTTACGATTTCATCATCTAGACCTTTCTATCACCATGGTTTAATAAAGCTATGTCTTCCTTAAAAGAGAATCATTCTCTAGTTCCTGAAGGATTCCACAGTACCAAGGCACATATAGCTGCCACAAAATGGTAAAGGACTGGGGAGAAGTAACTCCTTCATGCTGCTGATATTTATTATGTATATTTATCAGAGGGAGATTATTGAAGATGACAGGAGAAAGAGGCTCCTAGAAAAAGTCAGCCACCACCTTTTCTTCTTGCTTTGTTCCAGAACGCTGTGATGATTGGGGACTAGATACCATGCGACAAATTCAAGTATTTGAAGATGAGCCAGCACGCATCAAGTGCCCCCTCTTTGAACACTTCCTGAAGTACAACTACAGCACTGCCCATTCTTCTGGCCTTACCCTGATCTGGTACTGGACCAGGCAAGATCGGGACCTGGAGGAGCCCATTAACTTTCGCCTCCCAGAGAATCGTATCAGTAAGGAGAAAGATGTGCTCTGGTTCCGGCCCACCCTCCTCAATGACACAGGCAATTACACCTGCATGTTGAGGTAGGCTGCTTCTCCACTTTGACTTTTCCTTGTCCTTGTAGTCCGAAGGGTATTATTTAAATAATTATGCCATGACTACTGGGCATGGCATGGGCACGTTTAGATGGGTTATTTCTTACCTCAGTGGGCTAGCTGAAATGGAAGGAGGTGGTAGGCGAAGAGGTTCTATCTTTGAGAATATTCTTCACAGGTGGATCCTTTTAAGAAGTGATATATAGCAATGTTGTCTGAAGATAGGGTTGGGTTTATTGGCTTCTTTCCATGGCCCTGGGTCCTGCCTACACATTTGCTTTGCCTAGAGGCATTTTCCCCTAGTAAATGAACAGTGTAAAGTATATTCATATCTGTTATGTTTGACTTGTCTTTAAAGTACCTGGCAGAGACAACACACTTGGAGTATGTTTATAGAAGAGAAATTATTTGGGACACATCAATGAATTTAGCACAGTGCTTTTATATTTTCAACCAAAATTCTCCTAAGAAGCGAATGAATACCATAGCCCTTGGAATCCAAAACTACAACCTACAGCAGCCAACCAAAGTTTACCAAATCCATCTTTGTTCTTTGAACATCTATGGGCCTTTATTGTTAATTCCACTAAAGTGCCCATTTTCTTTTCTACATATCACTGCTTACATATTAAGCATTACCTATTAAACAGATGATTGCTTAAAAAATTAGATCACCTAACTCCAAAACTGGGCTAGCTCTCACAGTCCCCCTTTTGCTACCAAGTCACGATTTGTTTTCTAGTCACATGTAGGACATGGATTTGTCTGTTGGTTGGTTGGATTTTTCTTCACTTAACACAATTTACCACTCTTTATTAAGGAAATTGGTATCAGTTTTGGAGGCTACGAGTCTGAGATCACAGTTGTCAGGGTGGGTTTCATTCCCAGTGCTTGACTTGCACATACTCATCTTCTCTCCATCCTTTCTTCTTCCAGCCTCTGTGTCCTACTCTTTACTTATAATGAAGTAGTTTTCTTGCATGAAGGTCCATACATATAACCTCATTTGCCTTAATGATATCTTTATAGGCCTTATTTCCAAGGATAATCTAGCCCTGAGTTTCTGGGAGCTAAAAACTTAAAATTTGAATTAATGGAGGCTATCAATACATTTCACCCTTTAATAATAGTGAGCCTGTTTCCTTTTTCTGTCATGGATGTTAACTCTTCTTTGAAAGAGACTTCAAAGAAAGTTTTGATAAGTGTATGTTATTTTATTAGGTGAAGAGATTCTCTGTTCTATTAAAAAATATCATTAAATCATCGGAGAATCCATGTAGTCAGAGAAGTCTCCTATGAGGTTGTCATCCAATAATGATTGTATTGGAAGAAACTTCAGATTCACACATGGGCTTCTAATGAGCATCAGATTTCCATGTTCTGATTATCTGTATCCAAAAATGCTATAAGTAGGACCTTAATGCCAATTGTACTGGAAAAAACATTGATCGAGAGACAGAAGGATAAAACCTTTGCTACTACTTAGCTGATCCACTAAGGCAGGTTGCGTACAAAGCTTTGGCGTCTCTATCTATACTCTGGAAGAGCAGGGTCCGTGTTCTTTGAGCTCTTTTTCATCTTTAACAATTGTTAATCCTTCAACAGTTCCCAGGTGAACATTGACAAATCCCTGGTAAGGAGCCATTCCCTGTTTCTGCTTGGTATTTGTCTTTGCTGTGCACCTGGTACTACTGATGTCTCTGCCATGCACCTAGGGATGCAGAACCTTTATGATCTTCCACTGACTATATTCACAGCTCTGACTAGACTATCCCAGAATCCTGAAAGATTCCACATTCTTCCATAGAATACCCAAGCCTGTCATAACAATAGCCTCTATCTCATACGAACTTCTGTCTAGTTATTTTTCTATTGTTCTGGTAAACACATTACCATAGCAACTTATAAAAGGACACATTTGGGGACTCATGGTTCCAGAGTGTCCATGACCATCATGGTGAAGATCATGGCAGCAAGGCATGAGGGTATCATAGTGAATCAGTAGCTGAGAATTCCTGTCTTAAGATCTTAACCATGAGACAGAAAGCTTAGAATGGAATGAGTTTTTGGCGCCTCAAATTTCAACCCCAGTGACATACCTCTTCCAACAAGGTCTCACTTCTTAGTCCCACCTAAATGGTCTACCAACTGGGGCCATGAATATAAATATATGAGGTTATGAGGTCATTCTCATTCAAACTACTAAGTAAGTTCGGGCATGTTTAAAGGCTTTGGAGTTAGATGCATTTCCCTATATTTTATTGCTTATATTCTCACATTCAAATGGCAATGTTGAAGTTACATCTTACCAAGATAATAGCTGATGGTTTTAATATACTCACATGGTTTTGAATTATTATACATTTAATTAAGGAATATCTAAGGTATTCACTGTATAGGAGGCCTAGTGTAAAAGTGCAGGGTAGGGGTAGTGGAACAGAATTTGACAGAGATGTGATTCAGTCTGGACAAATCGAAGGGCTTGCTTCCCACTCATTGTAATATGTTTCCTGTGCCGGCTTTTGCCTTTCACACTTGCCTGTATGTACATACAACAATTTTGAAAACTATGTTATAATTTTCTTTATGACTGTTTTGCTTACTTTTTATTAATTTCTCTATTTTCCTGACTAACACTGGCTAGACATTTTTGGATTATAGATTGGCTCTATTTCTCCTTTTTAAAAGTCTGATCTTGTAAAAACAACAATTCTAAAACTTACTGGTCAGAAGCTAAAATCCTAGAAACGGTCAATTTTCAAAGGTTGGTTGCACCATTAAACATAAAAATGTTACTGATGACAGTGTTCTCAATGAACACTTTCAATATACATTGGAGGTCAAGTATAGAGTATAAATATTTTAGTGCATTAACAGGAGATATTCATGTGTGCTTTTAAGTGTATGGTGCTAAGTGGTATAGGAAATGTCTCAGTGAGTCACTTTATAGTCACAGGAATTCACATATATAAAGAAGTCCCAGCTATATTAAAGCAAATGCAGATGAGCCTCCCTGATCATTGCATGCTTGTCTTTTCAGGAACACAACTTACTGCAGCAAAGTTGCATTTCCCCTGGAAGTTATTCAGAAGGACAGCTGTTTCAATTCCCCCATGAGACTCCCAGTACACAAATTGTACGTTGAACACGGTATTCATAAGATCACATGTCCAAATGTAGACGGATACTTTCCTTCCAGTGTCAGACCATCAGTCACTTGGTATAAGGTAAGAAAAGTAGGGCACACTGTTTTTTTTAATGGTGATGACTAAATGGCTGTTGAATTAAATGGTAACACTGATAACACTGATATTTTATCCTTGAACCTTTTGATTTCTCTATTAATACCTTTATAGAAGTTTTTGCCACTTTCTTGTTTAGTTCTGTTTTAGAAGGAGAGGTGTGGGTTGCTTTACCTCAGCTTCCTGTTTCTCAAGTGATGTTCTCTGGAGTCCCGGAACTAACTGCTTGATTTCTGTTAACTCCTGAGGAACATACTTTGAGAAATGCTGCCCACTTCCACTCACTGCCTTGTGAAGTCAGAAGGTGACAAGACGTGATGAGTCAATACTGTAATTTATTCTTAATGTGTACTCTGTTGATTGCCCTCATTTGTGGGTTCTGTCCATCTGTGGTCTCTCCCACATCTGAGGATTTGGAAAGCGTTTTATCCAAAACTGTGAATATTGGAAGGGGACACCTGTCAGGGCACTGCAGCAGAGCCTTTCACCCTCACAAACTATCCACGGGTATCAAACTAGAAGACTCAAACACAGTGTACAGCAAACTCCATAGGAAGACTTCTCAGCAAACTGAGACAAACAGTAGTTTTCAGGCATCCGTCCAGTCAGTGTGTGCACAGAGGTGCAGAAGGAAACCATTATCAGTCAGATTTCTGAATATAATCTCCTCAGAAGAGATACACATTGGAAGTTACATATAGTGTATAAATATTTTCGTGCCTTAAAAACAGATATTGCTGTTGGCTTTTTAGTGTGTTCTAATTGGTGTAAGAAATATCTAAGTAAGTCACTTAATAATCACATGAATTCACACATATAAAGAAGTCCCAACTATATTAAATCAAATGTGATGAGCCTCCCTGGTCATTGTGTACAGACAGTGAGTGGAACTTAGAAGAGGTCTGCAGAATCAGAAGCTAATGACAGGAAATTTTATTCCCTGCGACAAGTCACAAGTCCTTTGGCTAGGCTGGAGTGGTTTCACTGTACCTCAGATGTACCTCTGAAATGCTAGCCAGAGCAAGGAAAAGCTGCAGAGCTAGAAAGATACCTACCTGCACTGCCTGAGGCCTTACAGTTTAATGCCCAGCTTATTGGCAAAGCAAAAAAAAAAAAAAAAAAAAAAAAAACAGTTGGTTTAGAAAGAAAATGGACTTGACACTTGACATGGGGGAAGGGAAAAGTGAGAACAGCTCAGAATGGAGGCATTTTGAAGAATCTTTGTTAATATGAACATGCAGCCATATTCTAACGTACAGAAAAGTCTGCTTTTACATAAAAGTAAGTAATAAGAAATTCAAGCTCCATTTAAGTTTTATGAAATGGGCACATGAATCAATAATATTTTTGCAGCAAAGAAAGTTTGCCAGAAGGCTATCCTATTGGTGATTCTTTAAAAACAGTCCTACATCAGGAAAAACAAGATATGTAAATGAACAGGATGCAAAAATAGAATTAAAATGCCCTAAAGTTACATCACTTATTGAAAATTTAAAGTGAAGAAAATTATTTTACAGATGAAGCCAAAGTAAGAGGGAAAACAGCAAACACACACATGCACGCGCGCACACACACATGCACATCCAAATACATATGCATACACAAGAATATTCACACCACAGGTACACTAAGAAGCACACATGCACATGCACATATATGCATACACACAAGCATAACCTCATACACAAGCATATGTACCCATGTACACACCACATACACACATATGCACACATAGTATACACACTAGTATATACACACATATGCACAGGCCCATGGACAAGCATGCACACACCACATGTACACAAACAAGCACACTTACACACATACATGCATACACATACATGTGTACACACACAGCCACATATACGTGTAAGCACATGCACCCGTACAGACACACAGGCATACGCCAAAGCATGTGAACACACATGTATACACATGCCCAAATAAAAGTGCATACAGTCATATACACACATGCATGCAAACACACTTGTACACTTGTACCCATGCTTAGACACTACACAGCAGCTGACAATTGGTAGGAGGGAAATTTAAAAATAAAGAGATAACTGTAACAGGAAGGCTAGAGTGACCACACAGTTACGTGAGAAAGGAGATTTTAAATCAGTAAGTATTACAGAGAGAAAATAGACAGTTCACAGTATGGAAAAGATCACGTTACCAGCAAGACACACAATAGCAGAAGGATTTCTGCATTATAATAAAGTTTCAAAATGCACAAAGTTCTTAGAAATTGCCAGAAATCCAGGGGTAGATAGACAAATTCTCAAGTACAATTCACCTGTTTAAATTCTCTTTCTTGATCAATTGTTAATGAAATGACATGGTAATCAACTGTAAAAGCCTCCTGTTAGCTAGAGGTAGACAATCTGAAATTTAATAATGGCAAAACTTGTAGGGGCTTCAGTCCAACAAAGTGTATAATGATAGTTTCACATTTTAGCTAGTTAAATGGGGGAAATCAGTAAGATCTTGAAAACTAATTAACAAAGAGAAATGAGAATTATTCTGTTTCTGAAGGTAATATTATACCATGGGTTTACAGAATAGAGCAGATAAGTATGCTTTTTATTGGTTATCTTATATATTTACCTTTCAAATGCTATCCCCTTTCCCGGTTTCCCCTCCATAAACCTCCTATCCCATCCTCCTCCCCCTGCCTCTATAAGTATATTTTTATAGAAGTATTTCTAACAATAAATTAAATAATTATGGTAGCTTTGAAATATCACTCTGCAAGATCCAGTTGATAAGTCCAAGCATTAAGCATCCATTACTACGAGCATCACAACATGATCTAGCCACAGCAGCAGTCTTCCTTCTGCTCAGAGAACAATGCTACATATGGTGTTGCAAATGGAATAAACCTGAGGCAGATCACTGCTGTCTGAAAACACAGAGAGCATGGGAAGGCCTGGAACCACACCAGAAGTCTGAAGTGAGCAAAAAGCAAAAACATGAAATTACATTCTTCGTGCAGAGTTCTCCTGATGTACAAGGGAAAAGTACAAAATTCAAGGAAACACATAAAGCTTTTTAAAAAGAGAATGAATCTATATATCTAAGAATGGACCTACACCGACAAGATAAGATGATTACTAAAAATCAGACTTTTTTGGAGAGTTTAAATATTGTCTACTTGGGCGAGGGATAGTGAAGGAGCTGTGATTGACAAGGGCTGTGCTGAAGGCTAGCAAGGGAGGTTCACAGTAGTATATTCCTGCCTTGCTTCTGCTTACAAGGATATAGAATCTGAAACAACTCAGTAGCGAATTCATACGGTTATACCAGGTTTGCTTACGTTTTGTTGTCTGCTAAAATAAGTAGGATAAAAAAGGAAAAATGGAGGAATTGAGTGAGGGAGAGGAATAAAGAAGGGAGAGAGGGAGAGAGTGGCTGGGAAAGAGGAAATTAAGAGGAAAGAGCCATAGAGACTAAAGGCAGGACAGCTAATTTCAGAGCCCTTGCCTCGGCCAAATATTGTTTCACACACTTTATAAAACAGAACAGTAGAAAACCATAATATTCTCAGTGTGGGATGCAGGTGATATTAACAAGCTATTGTTTTTAAGTAGGGCAACAGGACTTTATTTATATTGCAGAGAGGGATTAGCTTAGAGATAAACACAGAAGTCTTTACAGATGAGAGTATTAGTGAGGTAATTTTAACAGGTTCACGTCCATAAGTAAAACCTTCCTGTGGTCCTCCTGGAATTGGTCTCTCACCTGTCCACTTCTCTACTTCTTCCCCCATTCACATTCTACCATTTTTCTTCTCCTATTCCCTACACATGGCCTCTGCCTAGGAATATCTCAGAACAGATCACAATCTACAGTCATGAATTGTTCTTTTGTTCAGCCCTGTAGACCCTTACCTATTCATTCATGCCTGTTTTAATGTCACTTTTTACTGAATTATTTGTTGTAGTCTTCTATTCATGTCCGTATACACCAGCTAAAGATAGATGGGTTCCCTGGAGTATGCACGGGATGGAGTTTAATGTGATAAATGAGATATATTCTCAGTTCAGTGAAATCTCAAAAGGGAGACACAGATACCATGCAGGCATGTAGTGCGTTGGCCACATATAGGCAAACACTCACACATGTAAAATAAGATCAAATATTTGTTTTTCTTAAAGATTTATTATATGTAAGTACATTGTAGCTGTCTTCAGACACTTTTTCTGTTTGCTCTGGCTCCGCTAAGAGGGCATTAGGTCTCATTACAGATGGTTGTGAGCCATCATGTGGTTGCTGGGATTTGAACTCACGACCTTCGGAAGAGCAGTGGGCACTCTTAACCACTGAGCCATCTCTCCAGCCCCCAAGATCAAGTATTTTTAAGTGTAATGTTGAGCCCCACAAAGTGGCACAGAAAAATTGCTCTGGTTTTAATAAGGAGAACTTCTGTCCTGTGGGGTCAGTCGATTATTGAATGCATCATATCAAATTATTCAATTTTTGGGGGGTTTCCTGACTCCCTTATGGTGGTGGTATTAACCAAGGTGTAAGTAGAGGGAGGAAAATGGAGAAGTCAGTGGTCACAAGAAGTTAGGGATGTCTAAGACATCAGGGTGGCAGACAGATAGGTGGACAGTGGTTGTACAATTAAGGATCTGAAACTTAACAGTCGCACTGTGCATAGAAAGATGGATCCATATTTGTGACAGTTGAAGTCTATATAAAATGAAACACAATGAGAAGGAGCCTGAATCAGTCTACAGAGAGGCTATGTGCACAGAGTGAAGGCATAAGGTCTGGGATTGAGGAAAAAAGTCACCTCTATAATGATTGCTGAGACAGACTCCTCATACTCTATACATGACTCAAAAGATAACTATGGTTCAAGGGACATGGTTCAGTGCGTAAATCTGTACAAACATGGGGGCTTGAGTTTGGATCCCCAGCAGCCACATGAAGTGCTATTTATATTATGCACATCTTTAAACTCCTGGGGACTGGCAGATTCTGCTATCTTACAGGGTAACCAGTCTAGATAAAATGGTGGGCTGTACATTCAGTGCAAACATCTTTCAAGAAATAAAGAGAGAGGCACACAGGCAAGCGCACCCCCCCCCACATACACAAGGCTGTGTATACATACACATAAAACATACACATGCACATATACACACAAATATGTATACCTACAAACACAAACATACACATACACACAAAACACACATAAAGCACACACACAGTGCAAACTACCTGTTTTCACAAAGGAAAGATAACTCTACTGCAACCATCCTTTCTATGGATTGGTTATGAGAAAACTTCTGCTAATGTGCTTTGCATTGATCTATTCTTGTTCTTCATTTCTCTGCCTGGTACCTTTAATCTCAAGATTTCTGCTACCTTGGGAGCAAGACTGAGTTTGGGATGAATGCATTCTCCTCCCTCTCCCATATACAGTCACCAAACCCAGACATTAGTGTAGATGCCAAAAAGTGCTTGCTGAAAGGAGCCTGATGTAGCTGTCTCCTGAGTGGTTCTGCCAGAGCCTTACAAATGCAGAGGTGGATGCTTGCAGCCAACCATTGGACTGAGCATGGGGTCCCCAATGGAGGAGTTAGAGAAAGGACTGAAGGAGCTGAAGGGGTTTGCAACCCCATAGGAAGAACAACAATATCAACCAACCAGACCCCCCAGAGCTCCCAGGGTCTAAACCACCAACCAAGGAGTACACATGGAGGGACCCATGGCTCCAGCCACATATGTAGCAGAGGATGGCCTTGTCAGGTATCAATGGGAGGAGAGGCCCTTGGTCCTGTGAAGAGTTGATGCCACATTGTAGGGAAATTCGAGGGTGGTTGAGGCTGGAGTGGGAGGGTGGGTAGGGGAACACCCTCATAGAAGCAATGGGAGGGGGGATGGGATAGGGGGTTTCCAGGTGAGACCAGGAAAGGAAATAACATTTGAAATGTAAAGAAAATATCCAATAAAAGTAAAGAAAACCCACACAAGTTTGGCCTGCAGAGAAGCCTGTTGAGTATGTCCTTGATCAGTGATTGATGTGGGATTGCCCTTTTTGAATTCCTGCCCTGATTTATTGCTGACATTTATTTCAGCAATGCACTGTGGCTTAAGAGTTGTAAGCTGAAATAAACTCTTTCCTCCCCAAGTTGTTTACAGTCATGGTGTTGTATAATAGCATAAAAACCCTACCTAAGGCATAACTTAAGGAAAGAACATTTGTAAAATCTTGCCATACCCAGGCATCTTTAGGCATGGCATATACTTTTAGGAAGTATCTGTGTGATAGACTTTGTGTTGCAGAAAGATGGCATCAATTAGTTAGAATGGCTCTTCATCTCTTCTCTTTCTCAATAATGGGTATATAGGGAATTTTAACCTTTGGCATGAAGTTAACATGTTCATATTTTGAGAGCTGCACACTTAGAGTTCAAGTTCACAGCATTTTGCACATGGTTTTGGGTTGGCTCCTGTCAACCCAAAACTCATTGTTTAAACTGGAGATCAAATTAAGTTGATATCTTTGAAACCTTGAAGCTAAAATCAGGTCAAATGAATCATCCACTGTGTACTTTGAGAAAACCTAATTCATAACCCATCATTGTCTCTTTAGTGATTATATCTTTGTTCTGTGCTAAGTCTGAGCTCTCTCTTCCTCTTTTTCTTTCTCTTGAACGTCAATCTTGCAGCACAAGACTGGGCCAATCCACATTGCACTTAAGAATTGATTGAATAATGGATTTAGACTGGATTGTAAAACTTCATGAAAATGTATGCCATCTCATTTTTTATTATTATGTATCTGACTCTAAACATTGCTTGGCACAACACAAAAGGGACATTGTAAATATTTATAAACATTGAAAGACTGAGTTTTCTTTATTGGAAATGACTGGCTTATGAAACTCTTTACAGAATCAACAAAGTACATTTTTTTTTTTTTTGGTTTTTCAAATCCTGGCTGTCCTGGAACTCCCTCTGTAGACCAGGCTGGCCTCGAACTCAGAAATCCACCTGCCTCTGCCTCCCAAATGCTGGGATTAAAGGCGTGCACCACCACTGCCCAGCAAAGTACAATTATTTTATGTGAAGATTTTCATGGGTTTATTGCTTCCATAGTTATCCATAACTCTTCAGACATCACAGCTTAAGCTCTATTATTTTTATTCCCCTCCCCCATGAATCTTGGAATAAGTATCCCACGTGTAATAATAGTCTATATACTTACTACCATACATGCTTCTTGTGCTCTCAACTCTGTCATGTATCTGTGATGATTTTATACATACTTCAGATCATGTAACAAAATATGTTGAACTCAATATGCTAAATATTGGCTCAATCACTGGCCATGTAGACATAGTGCTCATCCACCTCTCACTGGCCCAACTGGAGTTAATTACGTAGAAAAAGGGGGACACTGTAGGAAACCTGAAGAGATACAGCAATATAAATAGTAACAAGTGAAAAAAAAATACTCCGGGAATGAAGGAGAGTTCTTTGCCCTTTCCTTGGCCCAGGGTGTTCATTCTGTGTGTGACTTCATTTCCCCCTAATCATTGTCAATATTTTCCATACCATTTTAAGATTATGTAATGCCCCACATTAACCTGTAAGACCCACTGGCCCAAGACCAGATAACTTTCTGGAATGCGGGGAATTGTTGTTCTTACAGTAGCCTATGTTTTTGTTCATAAAAGCTCCTTAACACATGTCTCAGGACCACTCTGCCGGGACATTCCAGGGAGTGGTTCTGACCAAAGTCCACCTCTTGGCCAGTATTTAATATTTAATTAACAATGCTTGGTTCAAATTTGACCCCAAATGGTGGAATTGTTTTTTTCCAGCAAATATCAGGATTAACAATATAACACAGACCTTTTTTCTCTAGCAAGATTTTTTTCTCACTTTCTTATAGGCCGAATATCTATAATAAAAAAAGAAAAGCAAACAAAGATTGCCTTTTCCAGTCGTATCTTCTCATTGTTCCTTTCGTGAAATAGATGTCTCTTCCGGAAGTTACTCTTTTCTTCATGGTGACATCATTCTACCCACAGCCTTCACGTCTTCAGATACATATTTTCTCTCCAGGATCCAAGATTCATTTCTGTTCTGTTCCTTACTTACATGTGTGGTTGGTTGCCATAGCAACCATTATGTGGTTGACAGTTGCTCTTCTATTTAACTTCTTTCTTTTGAATTCAGAATGAGGAACTGATGGGCCAGGTAGAAGGACTGTTTGCTAGTCACACAAGAGTTTGCTCCATTGAAAAAAACATTCACTTAGTGCTAACTGGTTTCTTGTTTCTGAAACCCTAGTTTTTGTCCTTTGAGTATCCAAGTCTTTGTTCAAGTCTCTAAAAAAGTATCTCTGAAACCATTATAAAGATTATTTCAGGAATAATTTATTTTCTATAAAAGAAAACAAAGTATCTTTGGGATGCATATTTACAAGTCTAGAGTTGGGATTAATTGTCTTAAAGATTCAATTTACCACTATAGGCTAAAATTACTATGTATTTGTAATACACCCATGTGCCAGTATACCACACTGCCCATGCACATATTTAGAATGAAAACCATTTCCTCCCTTTCCCTTCATAAAATGCTATAAGCCTAACAGCTTTGAAGCAGGTTTAATTCTATTCTCAAAGATACTTTTGTCAAATTAAGTAAAAATATCTGCTCCTTTGTGCTGAAGGGTATGCTTTTCAGTTTAGCTGGAGCTGTAAAGACTGGGAACATCACACTATTAGCACTGGATTTGCTTTGAATGTGGCATAGATGCAGGGTATGGCACGTACACAGGGGTATGGCATGGATGCAAAGGTATGGTATAGTTAAAAGGTATGACATGCATGCAGGATGTCATAGGTCCAGGATATGGCCCAGATGAAGATTATGACAGGGTTTTGGCCCAGAGATGAGTAGGGCATAGGTTCAGAGGTAGAGCATAGGTACAGGGTATGACGTAGATAAAGGAGTATAACATAGATGCACGGTATGTCATAGGTACAGAGATATGGCACAGATGCAGGGCCACAGCATAGGACGAGCACATGGAGTCATGTGGGAATAAAAGCAAAGGCTTTGAGACAACTAGATTTTGATTCAGAATGGAAACAAATAGATCTAGGTTCAAATTCCATTCCTGGCATTCCCAAGTTGTAAGACATCATCAGTTACTTAACTTTCACAGGTCTTCGTTTCCTCATTCATAAAATAGGATAAGAACACTATGGACTTCGTAAGTTTGGGACAAGAATCTGGTGAGATAATACAGTGCATGTAAAACACAATCTTGCCATGATTTTTATAACCCCAGATCTTGAGTGAATTTGTCATCTTTAGTTATGAGTCCAGTGAGAAACCTTAGTTGTAGAGTCTGGAAAAGAGTTTTCGCCTTGCCTTGTGCAGTCTACTCTGACTCTTTATCTACCTCATTTCTATTTCTATCAGCAAAACTGTAGCACATTCAGCTTGATCTGCCTGCTTCATGGGAATTTAAGAACAGCTAGGTCAATAAATGAAGGAACGCGGTCTTGCTGCTGTTCTAATGAAATGTGCTGCCCAGTCAAATAGAGTCCTAGAGACATATTAAACTCAGCCAAAACCACGTCTGACATGAATTGATTATAAGGTGTTGGACTTTATGACTTCCTGCTTTGTGGTAACCTTGTGGTGCTGATGTGCCAAGTCTCCAGACAGGCTGCTTACCCAGCAGGAGAAATTGGTTGAGAAAACGTCTTACTTGAGCCAGTATCAGTTCCCTTTGATCTCCATGAAGCAAAACTATATTTTCCGCGACAAAGTCTTACAAAATGTATTTCTTAGGGTAAATGTCATCTTTCAAAATGTATCTTCCAGGAATTGAATTTAAAAAATCGTAAGCACCCAGGACTTTAAGGTTAATATGTGGAATATAAGAAAATGAAAATAATCAATAGAAGCCCTGAAATGTAAAAGACTTCTTGTCCTTAAAAATAGTACAATATGTTGTCATTTATAAATTATTAATTTTTAAAAGAAAAACCAAACACATCTGAAGAGTAAATATTTTAAGTTGATTTTGTTACATATGATATATTGGCTTTTTGGTAAAATAAAGCTGCATAGCCAGAGACTAAGCTATAATACAGGACTGTGGTGTTTATTTTGCACAAGACAGTCAAGTTTTATATTTTAAATATCAGCTGCTTCATATGGAAATATGAGTTAGAAGCAGAAATGTTTTCTTGAGTCTTTATAAGGCTCATACATTTTGGGATGACAGCTTAAAAGTGGCTTGCAATAAATCCCTTTTTGAGAAAAAAATGCAATAAAGTAAGAGAAGAACACAAAATGTTGTTTGAAAATAACTAATGGAGAAATTCAGTAGAATGACTGAGAATACCAAAATTAGATGTCAAAATTGATGCAAGGTATCCCAAAGTGGCCAGATTCCCAATTTAACTGAGTCAGGGAGGAGCTACAGAAAAGGCCCATGATTGCTTCTTAACTTAAGGCAGGGCTTGCAGTCGTTTATATGTTCTTAGCCACTGTTGCAAAATCTTAACCGTGTTTCATTAGGAAAAGGGATTCCAAGAATTTGAAAACTGAACCTAAGAAAAGAGGTCTTATCTTGAATTAGAATTTTAATTTCTCCTGTTCACAAAAGTTAATTGTACTTAATCCTCATATCTTTGAAAACAAGGAAACAAAGAAATATTGTCCGGAGTCATGATTCAATATTTTTGTAAAAAGTATAGCATGGATTTTAGAATGTTCTGTGACAAATAAGGTGTAAAAACTCCTTTTATATGTGTTATGTATGCACCTGTATATAAACAGTGAACTGCTTTTTCCCCCTAGGGTTGTACTGAAATAGTGGATTTTCATAATGTACTGCCGGAGGGCATGAACTTGAGCTTTTTCATCCCTTTGGTTTCAAATAACGGAAACTACACATGTGTGGTTACATATCCTGAAAATGGACGCCTCTTTCGCCTCACCAGGACTGTAACTGTAAAGGTGGTAGGTAAGCATGGCTTGTCATTCACAAGTGTGTGACACAAAGACACTGAGTTTGCTCAGGCTCTTAATGGTTTGTTATACACAATTATAAAAGCTCTATTTTAAAACATGTACAGAATTTATTCGCACACTATCCCCAGAGCCCTTAAGCAGGTCCCTGGACACAGTATGCATCCAGTAACTGTTGGTGAACTTGCTGCATGCATGAATGTACGAGCATGCTAGGAAATGAGAACACAACTGGATAGGTAGATGGGTGTTCTACCAGGGCCACCAGTTGGTCACATGACTTTGATCCTGGTCTCAGTCTTAACTGTATAGTAAGGCAGAGGGAGAAAGAGAGGGGGTGGTGGACGATGTTTAGCAGGTTTACGTTTACTTATGTGTATTTGACCATATATCTCTATAACCCATCTTTTATTAGATGGGACCACTACATAGAAGCACTATAAGTGTTACTGGAGTGATTCTAAATCCCAAGCTTTGGTCATAACTTTTTCCTGTAGAAAATCTGCTATCAGATTCTAAATAAATTACCAAAGAGAAGAGAAAAGGAAAAAAAAGAAAATTATTATAAGCTTTTAACACAACACAAATAAAATCTAAACCAACCAGTTCTGTAGCCACTTTGCTTACTTGTGAGTTGGTAATTAATTGGTTGGTAATGGAAAAGAGAATAGATTTAGAATCTGTGTTTTAGAAGCCAGGTAAATTATATGGCATTATATTCACATCAACAGTTGTTTATAATTTATTTGTTTAGAGTACACAGTTTTATCTGTATTTGCTAAAGTAATAATGGGTATTCTTAGTCACTGATTTATAGATATACAAGTTGACAGACACAGACAGTGTAGAAGTCATTCTTAACTAACTTTCAAATGACATGAGTTCACTTTTTAAAGCAACAACACACTGGGTATTTAGTAAACTTCACTAAGAGGTTCTTGAGTGTAATTTACTTAATTTGTTTTATGTAACATATTCCTAACAATGCCATTACGATGTGAATTTTATTTACCCTATTTAGAGTTATTTAAAAATTACTTTTTAAAGTGAAATATACTCACGTGCATATGATTAATCTATGGACAAATCTGAGTAAGAACCTTGTTGGTCTTTAAACTCTTAAATACTATACTAGGTCTAGAGAGATGTTTCCGTGCTTAAAACCACGGTCTTCTCTTCCACAGGACCCATGTGATCTGACACCCTTTCTTGGCCTTCATAGGCATCAGACATGCACATGATGCATAGGCATACTTGCAGACAAAACATTCATAAGCATAAAATAAAAATAAACACATTTTTAACAACACTGCACTGCAAAAGTCTTTCAAGGTACTTAAGTATCTATGTATAGATCATACCAACAGCAGCGTTTTTATGCATGGACATTTGGCTAGTAATCTAGTATCAATAAGTCAGATATATTATTAAGAATAGAAGTGTCCTTAAACTTTCCATGGAGACAAGTGTTCACTTACTACCATCCTCATCCCATACTAGACATTATGAACATTTGGGGCGAGAAGTACTTGGATGATAAGTGTGATTCATAAGCATGGTTTACAGGTTGACAACAGGTAGCTCCACCCATCAGATGGTGTGAGAAACGTAGCTTAAAGATTAAAAGAGGAATAAAAAGAGAAGAAATAAGACAAGGAAACACTTACTTCTAATATGACAAGAGACATCTATGTCACATGAGCGCAAAAAACTCAACAATGCTGATAAAACAATCTACCTTCCTGAAAAAGGTCTAGCAATTCAATGTATTTTCTTTGGATTCTTGCAAAAGAAAACCTTTTTATGTGCTCACAACACATCTGTCATGAATTGTGTGACATTTCCACAGCAAGCAATTCATTAGTTCTTTGAGATACTATCTCTTTCCTGCAGTTTGATTCATTTTGATGCTAACTGCCTGGAGTAAGCACAGACTCCGCAGACTAAGGGTTTCAGCTCCAGAGCGTCTGAGGAACTTACATGCTTTTGGCTCAGGAACTGGGGACTAAGACTAAATAACGGTACGATGAAAGATGCTCGTATCACCCACAGCACTCAGTAAATTAAAGGGCTCCCATGAGTCCTATGTTAGCAATAAGTAATAGCGATGAATATATATTTCTTATTACATCACATTTTGTTTATATTCAGTAAGTGAAGTCCAGGAATTGAGTATATATTAGACTGTAGGCCTTCGCAAGAATTGACAAACTATGCCAGGAAGTTGAACAAGTTAGCTGCAGAGCTTTGCATAAGCCTAAATGATTTAACATCTTCCTTTTGCGTTTCCTATCATAGGCTCACCGAAGGATGCATTACCACCCCAGATCTATTCTCCGAATGACCGCGTTGTCTATGAAAAAGAACCAGGTAACTATAGGTGTGCTTCTGAGTTCTGGTTAGATTCTCTTAATTACAAGAAGAAAACCATAGCTTAGTATAAGACAGTAAAAATTAATTGTAAGGAAATGCACAGATTTAAACTGAAGCATGATCAAAAGCCACAGCATGTGAGGATCAGCTATGTCATCAATCTCAAGGCAGCCAGGGAGTTTACATCCCAGGGTCACATCTTTTATTCTCTGCCCCTTGTCTTCTTCTGTGATTATTGTTTGGGCTTCAGTTTGCTGAAGCTGTAATAATAGCACAAGGCAGCTTTCAAGCTTCTGCTTCTTCTTCTGAGCATGGAATGTGGAATCAGAGCTGAGAGTAGCATGCAGAAAAATAGATCCATGAACACAGAATTCAAAACACTGTCAAATGGTCATCATTTCTCCCTGGGTAGCCTATAAGTTTTCATCGCTTTTTAATCTAGAAAGAAATCATACATAAGTTACCAAGGAAGAGATTATTTTTGTTCTTTTGACTGAAAGCCTCCCACAGTAGAGTAGAAAAGTCACAGAGAATTCTAACACATTTATATCATATTCTATACAGTAAAACCCAATGAGAAATATAGAAGTATGCACTGAAGCAGAGAATGTGTGGGTAGATTGCCCAAAAGGGGAAGTTTTCATGAGTTTTCATTTATGATTTGCCTTGTAATGAGTACAGGGCGTGTTAAGATAGTTGGACAGTCTCAGGTGGACTGCATTTTCTAGAGTTACTATGGGATTTGTATAGTAATTCGAATATTCTTGCCACTGCTAAAATGAAATCTGTCAGTCTCTCAAGTATGCTTCATCTAGTTAGCTTGCCACATTTCAGATCATTCCTGAATTCATGTTGATTTTACCCTTCTTATGGAAACAATGGTTTCAAAGTCTATAGGGAGAAGTTAGAGAAGACACTTGCTGGAGTAGAAGGTCTGGAATAAATGTTAGTCTGCCAAACCCAAGATAATTAGAGGTGACTTCAGAGTCCAGGCAATAGTGAACCGGGAATATAAACACAAAGCTGAATTATTCTCAGTAGGCTGGCATGTTCCAATCCAGGTCAAATCCTTACTAAGTGCTCACTAACAGTTTGACCTACAAATAACCTTTAATATGTAGAAATGTCAGGTTTTGCTTCTGTAGAACATTAATTTTTAAAAGACTTTATAATGTTTGAATAAGAATAAATACCTAGGTGAAGAAAAATTTCCTTGGGAAACAGAGAAGAGAGCAACACAGAAGGAGAGGGAAAGTGGAGGAATAGGTAACCTTAATGTAGAATATATATATTCTACACACACAAACACACACACACACACACACACACAAACACACAAGTATGTGTGTATGTAAGTTATGACACTCAGGATAAAATGCTTCCCACCAAAAAGAACATAGACTCTTTAATAAAACCCCCAGTGTCAGGCATGAGAAATATTCTTTCAAGTTGATGGGTAAGAGAGTCCAAAAATCTCCCCATACGACACAGGCTTTTGCTGTTTTCCTCGATTGCATCTCAGAAACTGAAAGTCAGGCCCTATCACCAACCGTACAGCATACTTTGGGCAGAGAACTTAAAGGAATCAATTTAAATCTAAGTTGGAAGTTTCTTCCCTGAAACCTAGCTTTCATAATATGGGAAGGAGATATGCAAGTTTCCAATGGAGAAGCAATCAATAGCCCTATCAATCTGTAAAGCTTATGAACTACAATAGCAGAACAGCAAAGTCTTCCAAAAGGTGCAATAATGGTATGTATATAACAGGGCTAAGCAGTGGCCACCTAATTAAACTTAAAGTCTGCTCAAGAAGTAGGAATCCATTTCTGACTCTGTAAACATAGCCAGCTGGCAAAGCCATCAAATGCAGAGGAAAATCTACTACTGCTGTCATATGCCTAAACCAGTATAGTTTCTAACTTCTGTCAAATATCCACAGCTAGGTGTAGTTCTCATATTTCATCAGAGAAGCTTATTTTTATAGTAGACAAGGACATACTGATCAAAATGTAGAGGACACCTGACCATGGGGTGTCCATCCCCAGTTGATAAATCTATAACACAGTCTCTACACATAAGGCTCAGGAACATAGTCACATATAATTATGTATGTTTAGTTTAAGGAACTGCTTTAAAGACTTCTCTACATCCCCTGGCTCTTAAATCCTTTCTATCTTACCGCCGTCAAAGTTTTCTGAGCTTGGAAGGGATAACACAGATTTCTCACTTAGGGCTAGGCACTCACCAGCCGCTTACAGTCTTCAGTGCTATAGCCATTGATACATTACCCAATGTTTCAGTAAATAACATCCACATTCATGCTCCGTGCAAACAATCGTGATTAAATTCAGGAGTCCATGATAAAAAGTAGGAGGGGACTCTTATTGAAGAGAGTAGAGGGGTGGTGGTCATGGCAGAATGGAAAAAAACAAACTTCATTCCATAAGCGTGTATGATTTTGAAAGGTTGAAAAGGAATAAAGGAAAACACGGACAGGTGTATGTATTTAGTTCTACCAAGTTCACAGTAATTATGCTGGTCCTGATCTGAATGTTAGCACTGTTAACACTGTTGTGTAATGTCCCCGTGTCTTAAACCATCTCAGCCACATAGCATAGAACTGCTGTCTTAAACTGAGCTCCTTAGGGGTTGGAGAAGAGGATTCCCTGGCCAGTTTTCTTAGGCAATGACATCACTCTATCTTCCTGTGACAAGGATTCATCATCTACAGACTTTTACGGATTGCTGTGGTAGTTTGAACGTCAATAGCCACCAGTCCCATAGGTTCATATATTTGAATTCTTAGTGCCCAATTTGTGGACCTGTTTGGAAAGAATTGTGAAACTGTATTATGAGCCTTGGCTGGAGGTGGTCTTTGAGGTTCCAAAAATCCCATACAATTCCCAGTTAGTGCGCTCTCTCTCTCTCTCTCTCTCTCTCTCTCTCTCTCTGCCTTGTGTTTTTCCATAAGAAATAATCTTTCAGCTACTGTCCCAGCACCATGCATGCTGGCCTGCTGCCATGCCACCATTCTCCCTCTTAGGATAGTCACTGACTTTAAACCTCTGGAACCATGAACCCCAAATCAAATGTGCTCTTTTATAATTTGCCTTGGTCCTGGTGTTTTATAACAACTGAAAAAACCAAACACCTAAGGGAAGTCATACTTTGCTTATGCCTTCATAACAAAATAACAGATGGGGAGGAGGTTTGGCCTGAAAAGAATGTAGTTAGAGTTCTGACATTTTCGAAGATACTTATTTGGTGTTAAAAATGCCCATCTTCGTAATTTCATGTACACGTGCGGACGTCTCATCTTGGTCTTATCCTTTCATGGGTTTGGTGTTATGGTAAAGTTGCCTTACAGTGGCCACCAGAGAGTCAGGCACATACGGTCATATAAAATATACATATTGGTGGACTAATATAGGTTAACTTTATCTACTGAATTTTTTTAATTTAATTTTATTTTATTTTAGGAGAGGAGCTGGTTATCCCCTGTAAAGTCTATTTCAGTTTCATTATGGACTCCCACAATGAGATCTGGTGGACCATTGATGGAAAGAAGCCTGATGACGTCACTGTTGACATCACTATTAATGAAAGGTATCTTGGTGCATGCAAGGGCTCTAGTCTTTGTCAGTCTGAGGTCTTGATAAATACTATTCAATGTACATGATTGTTATTATCTTTCTTTTAAAAACTTAGCAAGATTTTAAAAATCTTGCAGGGACATTAAACTTGCAACCAATTGCACACACTTGTCAGATTGCGTGCCAAAGTTTGGAATTCCATTGTCTTTAGGCTAGATATTTTCATCACAGTTAACCTACAGGGCTGGTACCATATTGTCTTAAGCTCAATAAACTTCCCATGATTCTGATTCTCACTTTGAAACATAAGGAGGGTATCTTCCACGTGAACAAAAAGATGAATAAGAAGGAGAAATGTGGGCATGTGTTTGCTTAAATGTATTGTGTTATCTTTCTCAATCCTGGAGTATATGTCTAAATACTGTGTCTTACATATGTATGTTTGTCTCTTCTATTAAAGTAACCATGTTCTTCCTATCTTCCCCTAATACTTGAGAACTATTTATTAATTATTAACTAACTACATTTTTACTCTGTAAATTTCACTTTTAAAAAGGAGATCTTCAAAAATCCCAAAGAGCTAATTTTTTAAAGCCTATGGGTAATAATATATACCTCGCTTCATATAACAGCTTGGATCATTTCATTCTTAAGTAAACTTGATATTTGTAAGAATTTAACAAAGAAGAATGTACAGGTCTCTGGAGACAAAAGATTTCTCCATAAGTGAGACATAAATTGCTAGAGAGAATTGGTTTGCCCGGAAACTAATAAATCACAGTGGTCACATATGTGATATAATAGGTGTTAAGACCTTAAGTTTGGTTACTCTGTGCAAACAGATCTTACGCTCATTGAATTTCTACAATCCAAACCTAGGTTTTGTACAAATTATAAAGTGTCTACTTTGAATAGCCTCTTTCCCTGCTTAGCTAGCCCTCATTGGGCAAGCCGGGACAGATCAGGTATCTATCTAGTATCTGATAAATAAGTAATAGAGGAGAGGGTGTTACCTTACCGGAGGAATTCTTAGGGAATTCATTGGTTCAGGGGGATTAAGGGGCACTCCACAAAAGAAGCAGTGTTTAAATCAAACTCGCTAAGTTAGGGAATAAAAAGAAAGCTGGTAAAGGAACATTATATGCAAAGACTTGAGTGGCTGAGAAACAGGAAAAAAAATGAATGGGAAAAAAAGCCTTTAAAATTGAGTGCACTGTAGACCAAACTGATGAAAGTTTTAACCTGAGGCCTGGAGGGGCAACTATTGGTCATTTCAGGAATTCCAAGAATTGGGATTCTCATTTTCACAATAAATGAACGCTTAGGAGAGCAAAGTCATGTTATTCTACCTTGGTTTGAGTAAGACATATTTACAGTGTTCCACAGAGCAGGAAATTAACATAGAAGAAAACAATCCAGCCTCTAAACGAATGAACGTTTATGAAAGACAGTAAGTCTGATCTAAAGGAAACCATGGATATTGGTCGGCTAAGGGAGAGATATATTTAGGTCCCACCCAGACAGTTCAATAGGAATTAAATAAAGTCTTGCTCTTAGACACTAAACACTTGGTCTTAGAGTTACTGGAGTTTTGATACATTTATTTCACAGCTCAGTTTTCTTGTTCTGAGCCATTTGTTCTCTTCCTGTGTTACAATTCAACTATGCAGTTTCAGTATCTCACCAAAACCTTCTGCCTGTGTTTGCAAGTTAAGCTTCCAGTGTCTCTGCAGTGCAAGTTACTGTGGGGTTAAAACAGCTCACAGGAGCACTCATCAATTGTTGCTCAGCACAGATGCCTGTTCAGCCTTCCAAGTATTCCAGTAAATTATTCACATAATACACTCCTTCACAAAACAGCCAAGACGTGCAAAGTTTAGTGACATTGGCCAAAGTACATAACATTAAATGGCAAAACATGCATCAAAACCTAAATGAGTCTGATCCCAGAGGATTGTTTGCAGGCTGGATACATGCAACGTGCCTCAGCATCTAGAGCAAAGGTGAGGTTTAGCTTGGAAGAAAGAGGTGTAACGAGACTCAAGCATTGGGGTTTGTGCAGCTTTATGGTAGTGCACGGTAGGGTGAGATCCTTGTCAGCACCCCATCTGCCCTCACTCAGGCTTCTAGAGTCGCTTACTTCTGAGAGAGATTAGGCATTATATCTCACAGATATTTTTTATTTGCTTCTTCTTTTGTGTAGTGTAAGTTATTCATCAACAGAAGATGAAACAAGGACTCAGATTTTGAGCATCAAGAAAGTCACCCCTGAGGATCTCAGGCGCAACTATGTCTGTCATGCTCGAAATACTAAAGGGGAAGCTGAGCAAGCAGCCAAGGTGAAACAGAAAGGTAATGGATGCACCCAGCCGATGACTCTGTGAACTCTCAAAATAACACTGTGACGAATAGGACATAAAGGAGAGAATTCCTACACCCACGTTGGACACAAAACACTGAGTCAGTTAAATGAAAAATCCTAAGAGAAAACGGCCAACCTTGTGATGATGTTCAGCTGTGTTGGTTCTGATACTGTCAACACCTTTGTTTCTAAATGTTGCTTGAAAAAAAGATCCATGAACACATGAGTACCGTAATGAGACACAATTTCTTATCTTAGATAATCATGAAAAATGAAAATATTTCAAGTGAACAAAGATGTAACAGAATTGCTAAAGTTAAATATGGTCGGGGGAACACAAAGATGCCTTTAGAAGTAACTGAAAGCAGGATTCAAGAGTCATAAGAATGATTGTGCTACATGACTTCATCTTTTGGGAACTTTTCCTGAGTTATGCACCCATGGCTATTCTTAGAAGTATAGAAGAGAATGAAATATAATTAGCAGCCATCTATTTGTGTAGAAGAAGTTAAGGAGGGCAGAGAATATTAATATAAATTAGTTAATATTAATTCTCAGAAAATTTCAAATTCACATTTTAAACATGTATCAATATTTAGGCAGCTTTATAATGTTATAATTGGTAAAATAAAGCTTCGTAAAATATGATTTAGTTTGATGTTAAAATAATTTCTTCATTAACATCTGTATTTTCTATAATAAATAAAAATTATAAAATCCTTCTTGCGTGAGCTGTTGCTCCTAAAACCTAAATTTCTCTTTGTCTTGCTCTTAACACATTTCCCAAACAATTGATCCGCTCGGAAATACTCCCCAGTGGTGGGGAGAAAAGTTAACAGTGACATCACATAGTAATTAGTCATTCTAAAGCATCCTAGCCCTTCACATTTGAAACAATGTATAGCATTTATATACAAAATTATATAAAAATGAAAAGGCTGACATTGTTGCATTTACATTGGGAATATATATATATACATACATATATATACATACACATATGTATATATATGTATGTATATATATATTAAGCTGAGCAACAAGCAAGACACACTTGAGCCTTTTGCTAAAGATTAGAAAGAAATTGGTTATTGTTCTTAAGAAGTCTTAAAGAATTTGTTCAGGATGTTCCATTGCTCCCACTCTTCAGAAGCCACTGTAGGGATGGGAGCACAGGATGCCCACAGCTTCAGAGTTGGGTCCTGTGGGTACCACAGAATCACTACTGTCTTACCACAGTGAGTTATTTGTGCTATCGCATCATACAGTCTGATGAAACCCTAGTTTTCATGCAGCCTAACTCTGTGATGTTGGAAAAGGCAAACATTGACTTGGCATTGTTAGTTTTTTCATAAAATGGACAACCAATACCAATACCTCTCAGGTTGTAAAAAAATGTTCAGAAAACATTGTTATGAATCTGTACTATCAAGTGTTTAATAAATGCTAGCTCTTATTTCTCAGATGGTTTCATAGGCATTAATTGGCAAAAAAAACCCACAAAAGCCTATAATCAAATAAATATCATTATAGTCTAGGTTATGAAATAAATCAAATTACTTTAGTCAAGCCCTCTTAGAGCCCTTAATATTTAACATCCCAAATGAAGGTCTTTGGGGGTTTAGATTGCTGCAGGCTGGGCATTTTCAATTGTGTTAGAACCCAGATTGCTTAAGTACAAGGAATTTCGGAGCTTTCTTCTAAGGCATATGCTCTGCAGAGCAGTAATGGAAGATGACTTACACTGATAACTTATCAAGGAATAGTATGAAAGCACACATAAAATAATGTTTCATGTGGGGGACATGCACAAGTGTGTCTGCCAGCCCACCTAAGTAGCTACAGTAGCACAGAATCGCTGATTCTGAGTGTAACATGGATAGCAGTGGGGACACTATAGAGGCTGTGAAGGGTCACATGATCCACCTGATCAATGAGTACTGACACTTGTATTTTACATCTGTACTTCATCAAAACAATGAGAGAAAGCACAAACTGGTGGCCCAGGCTTGTAAACCTGCCATGTGGGAGGCTGAGGCAGGAAGTTTAGATCAGTTTGGATCAGCTGTAGCTACCTGGCACATTGAAAACTAGCCTGACCAACCTGAGCACCCATCTCTAACAAACAAATAAACAAACAAACAAAAACCGTGGCAGGAAGAGGTTAATACATGGATGAGAAGAATTTGCTGCAACAGTCTTTGTTGACAGCACATTTCATTTATTTACTTAAAGCACTATATAAACATAGGAGAGAGCTTAAGCAAACAAGTCAAATACAAATGTGCAGTTGTTTTATGATCAGAGCTTGTCAAGGGTGTGCTTGTCAAGAGATGTGTGTGCTTGATCATATGAGAAGGCTCCAAGCCCATTGCCAAGGAGGTTTGCTATTGCACATTGCCACCAACAGTGCAAGGAACCTTCACATACTCTCTTTCTCACTAGTGTTTGCAGCTGTCAACTGTTAAACTCCAGTCATTACAGTATATGAGCATTTGCAACTCACTGCAGTTGGTCTCTGAGGCATCAGTGATGCTGAAGGCTTTGGTGTAAGCTCATTGATCATTAGTCATTCGTTCTGCAAGGCCGTTAAAGGCCTTCACTCATTTTCAGCCGGCTCATTTGTTTTAAATTTAATGTGATGTACAACTTGTACTATGCACATACATAAAACACATGCAAACACATATGCAAACCCACACATACAAGCACCGAATGCAATCCTTTTTTAACTATAAAATTTTTAAATATTTCCATCCAGCTTGTGAATTTATTTATTTTTTGAAAGATATGGTTTTGCCTATGTGCATGAGTGTTTTGCCTGTATAAATATACACATACAAATACATACGTGTATGTACCGTGTGTGTGTGTGTGTGTGTGTGTGTGTGTGTGTGTGTGCGCGCGCGCGCGCGCACGCGCGCACGCCTTCAGAGGCCGTAGTAGCACCATCAGATACCCTGGAACTGGAGGTAAATCATCTGTAAACTACCATGTAGGTTCTGGGAAATGAACCTCAATCCTCTGAAAAAGCAACCGTGCTCTTAAACTACTGGGCTCCATGAGTTGATGTTTTGATAAGCAAAATTCTTTATAATTGGAGGAAGCTCCTTTGACTGGTCTCCTTTTTATGAATTGTTACTTTCTGAATTACGTACTTACCATTCTTTGTTGTGTTAGCTCAAAAGAGATGATGATCTTTTCAGAGATCTCTATCTTCTGTTTAGGCTGTGTTCCATCTCAGTCTATAGTTTTGAGGGGGCTGTGTTGCAGATTGACATTTAAGATTGGTTTTGTTCTCTTTCTCCCCAGAAATAGTTGTTCCAACATCATGTTGCACGTTCACTTTTTTTTCTTGAATTGTCTTGAAATTTGATAAAAACAAAACAAAATGCCTCTATGACTTTCTGCATCTCTTAATCGATTGATTTTGTCATCTATTCTGTGTTTAGTCTAACACTGTTTTTATTACTATAGCTTTAAATTATTAAATCAGAAGCACTATGTGCCCTCTTTTCTTTTTCAAGATAATTTCACTATTTTAGAAACTACATATTTTCCTTATATATTTCAGTATCAACTTATCAATTTCTAAATAAAAATCTACTGGGATTTTGATTAGACTCTATTAAATTTGTGAGCAATATTGGTTACAAAAATATTGGCTTTAGCAATCCATAAAGGATAACAGATCTCTGTATATAGTCTTAGTAATTTATTTCATCAATTCAGAAAATATTTGAGTGTACAGAACTTTATTGAATATTATCAAATTTGTCTCTAAATATTCTAATTTTAGGCTGCCATGTCATTTTTAAGTTTTCTTCTCTAATTGCTTATTAATAAAGCGAAATACAGTTAATTGATTTTTATGTGCTGATCTTCATCTGACCTTCCCAAATTAGGCAGTTGTTACATTTTTTTGTTTGTCTCTCTCCTCTTCTTTTTCCTTCAGACAGTGCTTTTGTCTTTCACTTTGCTGGCTATTCTCAAGGATGCTCCCTCATTCTCCTAAGTTGGGATGCATGCTAATGGATTGTGTGTATTTCCTTATAATCTTTTCAGAAACTACAGAGACTTTGGTAACTTATTTCATCACAAATGATTCATACCAATTTTGAAGAATGCATTTTTCAGATTTTGTATTTCTACTTCACTAGAGGGTCTCCATTGGTACTTCCTGTTTACTCTTCACAGTGTTCATTTTTTAAAACCTCCACAGACAGTGCTTAGCTAGTCGTTAAATCATCTCTGCCAAATCTGGATTCTATTTTAACTTCATATTTCTTTTGAATATTGATCCTTTTATTTTTTCCTAGCCTGTGTTTTGTCATTATTCTGAATCTCATAGATATATTTTGTAGGAATGTTGAATTGTATTGCAGCCAGTGGTTAACTTGTTTACAATATATGTCTACCTCTTTGGCATCACAGGGTAGCCACTGTTTCTTTGCTCCGATGCTGGGCCTCTCAGTTCCCCCAGACCTTCATGTGCACCTATGGTTGTTCATTTCCTAGACACTCTCTATAGGACACTTACTATAGGTGTAAACCCAAGTATCCACAGCTTTGCATTTGGCCACAGACTGAAGTTAACCTCATGCAGATTTCTAGAGTTTATTTTTTTTACTTGGTTCTCTTCTTTCTGTTACTTAGTCCTTGAAATTCAACATAGTAGTCCCTATTCTTGTACCTCTCACTAGGTAAGAGCAACCACCACCTTCCCACGACTTTCCTTTCTGAACCAAACTCTAAAAAATATCTTTGGTGATTTTTAGAAAGAAAAAGACATAATAACCATGGGCTTATCTTACTCTTACTAGTTCTCCAATGTGAAAAGCAAAACAACATTATTGTAACTGTAATCATCTGGAGGGATGATTAGTTCTGTATCATTTACTTCTGTCACCAACAGTAAGGTCAGAGGTTGTCAAACCCATTTGCAGGTCAATTCACAGTTTTCTGTTTTGATTTTTATTTAAATCAAATACTCTTTTATTAACAGTTCAGACAATGGTTATCACCACAATTTCCAAACTTATGATGACTTTAGTACTGACTAGCTCTGAGCTCTGCAACAGGGAACATTTGAAAGTCCTGGCTGCTGCCATGTGGAGGGAGAATTCAGTAGATTACAAGCCAACTGCAACAGTGAAAATAAATAACTTGGGTTGCCAAGGACAAAGATGATTGTAGAGCCAGAACCCCAAACAGGGAACAGGACTAGCTTGCGGTTCTGCATTCTTTTAACAATGGCTAGCTGGGTATATGGGCATTAAGACCAACTTCTAATACAGAAATACAAAGTGAATTCTCATTTGGAGAGTAAAATAAGCAAATGTCGACATTTGGCTCTGTTCTAAATGAGACTTTAGTGGAATCGATGAGAAGGGAAGTCCAGCATGGGCAGATTGCATCACTCCTTTCTGTTTTTAAAACCTTTTTGTCTGAACTTGCATCAGCATACAATCATTTTGCCAAATGTCAAGACCTGCAAGAGGGAAGCACACAAAGTGTAGGCTAAGGGTCACTTTTCACGTGTAAGGAAAAGTGTTTTATAAGACAGCCCTGTAGAACACAGCCGGTGCACAAATCCAGCCATTTAAAAAAGAAAGTCCATTGGATTATTTATTTTAGGGACCAATTATTATGTATTGTTAAGGAATCCTCATTGACAAAACTACTATAGAAAACACAATCTGTAAATATGATTCATATCATTGGTGATACAGAACAAGTTTGGAAAACCCAAAGATGCAATAGAAATATGGGATGCCAGAGAGAAATTAATGGGGCAATTGATCTTTTGGTCATTAAGCAAGACCTCTATTGATATTTAAAAAACACCAACCCATTTAAAAAATCTTTATCTTGAGGCCAGCATGGGACCACACGACAACACACACACACACACACACACACACACTATACACAATATACTATATAATATACTACATCCAATACACAATATACTAGTGGCCAGTTCCAGTTCCAGGGTGTTCCCTGAAATAGATATGTAATACTCTGGACTCTAGTCATTGAACTTGAAAGTTGAGGATTTAGCCCTAAATTTGAGAACTTTGGATTCAGGTCCAGACTGCTTACCATGTTTTCATTGGGATAAAATATTGTCTTAAAGGTCATTACCACCCCCACCAAATGATCAATAATCTAACACCTTGACTGCATTACACAAATATATACATACTTTTGGAGAACATGGATAGCAGTCCAGCTCTTGAGAAGATTCTCCCATGCCTTGTCCTAGCAGATACTTGGCACCTACAGTGTTCAGATGCTTACAGAAGCTTTCTCTATGCTGCCTCTCCACTATTAGAGCCAGCCTGCCACAGTCTTACTCCTTAATCAGCCCATCACACCATCTGCTTTTAAAAAGCACCAGTAAGAGTTTTTAAATTAACCAAATGAATTACTCCCTTATTTCTTTACTTCCCTGCATTACAATTTTAGCCCTTCCTGTCTCCTCGCAGTTCTTCTCCCAAGCTTCTGTCAAATACATGCCAAGGAAGTCATTAGCAAACCAACCAATTCTAACTCCTGATTCATATCCAGCAAACACTCTGTATCTTTCTCAGTCATCAGCTGCCGGACCACAGCCAATATAGGAAGTGAATGATGTTTCTGCCATTGATTGTAACCCTGGGCTTCTTTGGTTATCGTAATGAGTGAAAAACAAATAAACAAATAAAGAGTAATATTCTGGTTCTGGAAAAATTCACTGAGATCCCAAGTGACCCAGAGTTAGGATGGATAAAAAGAGTTTCTACATGGAAGGGAAGGAAGATCCATTTTAGCTGGGAGTGGGAAGGAATGGGGAAGCAGGCATGTTGACTAACTACAGTTCGATAAATGCTGAAAATAAAATCATAAAAAGAAGAGTAGATATTTCTATGCACAAAGCTCAGGTTAAAAAGAACAGCTTTATTCATTAAAGATGATAGAAAATGAAGACATATACAAATGAACTTGGAAAATAAAGAAAGGAAAAACATATTCTGGCCAGAAGTCATAGCCTAGTCACAGCATGATGCTTGTTTTCCTTGATACCTTTGAGAAAGGGGGATGTGAATGAAGTGAGCAGTGACTGGAGACTTGGCTAATAGATCAGGAGGCAGTGTTGAGAGGGCTTCTGAATTAATACCTCGTTTTTAATAAATTGAGAGTTGTCCCACTCTATCTCTGAGAATTCCATAAAGCCTCTCTGTGATACCCACCATGTACAAAAATAAGTAGGTAACGAGGAAACAGTCAGAGCTCAGATAGTGAAAGTCAATCTTTACAGTGTTTATCATAGAACTGTGTACTTGGGAAACACTCACACGCCATTATGGAGATTGGCCCATTTCTACCCTGTGAAAATACTAGTTTCGAAACTTCTTTTTATGTTAACAAAAAGAATCAAAATTTTCTGATACTGATATTACAAAGAGGGTGGGATCAAAATAGAGACATTACATTTTTGGGATTTTTTTTTTTTTTTTTTTTTTTTTGCCAAGTTGCTTTCTTTGATAATGGGCCTTTCTTCAGGATGTTTCTTGGGAACACACTGCAAGAAATGATCAGTCATAGGATATAATACTTTCAAAGCTATCGTTGACCCAGAACTGTGGCACATTGCTGCAGTCTCAGTATACAGGAGGCTGAGGTAGGAGGATGGTGAGTTTGCACTATATAGCAAAAACATCTCAATTTATGTATGGCTGGAGATATTTCTCAGTGGTAGAGCATTTGCCTAGCATGCACAAGGCTCTGTGTTCAGTAGAATTTGATAACCTTCCTGGAAATCTTTCCCAATGATAAGATCCTATTTTATTTTGTATGCATGTAGGATCTATTCAAGTCACTGAATAATCTAAAGCACTTTCTGTGACAGAATCAATAAACAACAACAAAAAGGAGTAAAGAAGTGGGTTACCTAATCTATTGTCTCATGGCTTCTGTTCATTAACATGTGTGTATTAAGTGCTTGACTTAGCTGCATGGCTGATCCAGCCTTTATGAATATGGTGGGTAACTGTGATCACTGAATAGAAGCTAATTATTATCATTATTATTATTTTGTCATTTGCTCTAGTCATACCGCCAAGGTACACAGTAGAACTCGCCTGTGGTTTTGGAGCCACAGTCTTTCTGGTAGTGGTTCTCATCGTGGTCTACCATGTTTACTGGCTGGAGATGGTCCTCTTTTACCGGGCACACTTTGGAACAGATGAAACAATTCTTGGTAAGTAAAGGAAGTGTGCTGCAAATACTTGTAGACTGTCTTCAGAAAGTATGTTTCCTTAATCGATGAACCGTTATGATTAATATTATCTCTTATTTTAGTTCTTCCTAGTAAGAATAAATCTTTCCAGGGTGTACTGTTAACCTTTCTTGGTGGATATGTGATTTAATCTAGATTAGCATTGTCCATATAAAAAGTGTGATGTGTACCATGCATGAAATTTACAATTTTTCCCCAGTGGTTCAAAGAGCACAAGCAAAAGTAAATATTTTATTCAACATTCTCACATGATTATTTCAGAATTAAAATTATGTTTAGAAGTTAATGGGCCTTTTTGGTATTGAAAGCACTGAAAATTCAGAACGTTGCTTTGCAGTCCTGGCACATCTCTGTTCCAACAGCTGCATTCCGATGGTCAACAGACACATGTGATTCTTGCTTACTGATAGGACAGTTCAAAGGCACAGTCTTTTGTTTTGCTTTGTTTGCTCCTTTGTGTTTTGACACAGTGTCTCATTGTGTAGCCCAGGCTGAACACAATCCTGAGTCCTGGGATTACAGCCATGTGCCACCACATCCAGATGTAGGTTCACATGCTGTACTCAAGGGAAGACCCATGGACCTACAGCATCATGATCATCCAAAACCCTTTTAACTGCAGAACCAAAACCAGACTTAAGCTGAAACAGAGCTTACACTGTAACAATACCCCCAGGTGACCCAAGTGTACATTAGAGTTTAAAATTATGTTTTACTTTAGCTTTCACTATTTTAAAAAAAATCTTTCTAATGTATATTCCTGACAGAAGTTTTCTTGACAGTATGAATGAGACATTTAAATCTACACTGATAGAAAAGGAGAAATAGCCATGCCATAAGACTCTATCTAATTCAGCATGCCTTGGGAAGAAACACATAATCTATATTTTTAATGACTCATGAATTTTGTTAAACAAATTTAGGGAAGATCAATATATTGAACCTAAACATAACTCAATTCTAGTTCTTTTTAGGTATAATTTAGCCAGTTTCAACGTCTTTCTCAATTTAGATTCTAATGTATTAGTGGGTCTTTTTCTAGAACACTGAATAGAAATTTCTTGCCTGACATTAGCCACCAGTGCCTGTGGTGTTCATCCCTGTTCACTGAAGTCTTAAGGCAGTCTTCATCTGCTACAGGATCAACTCCCTGAGAAGACAGTAGAAGATATATCAGATGCAGTTTGAATCCCCGTGCCCATTTGGCATGAGTACTGTCCACACTAGAAAATTACACATTGTTCACGAACACAAAAATTAAAACAGCGGGGGGGGGGGGGGAGAGAGAGAGAGAGAATGAAAGAAAAAAAAAAAAAGAAAAAGAAAGTAGAAAGAGGAAATAACATGTCTAATGCCCAGAAGTCAGATTTAAGAACAAAAGAACAGTTTGAGAAGTTTTTCTAATTTACATTGGTTCTGTGTTTCTTTTGCTAGACGGAAAGGAGTATGATATTTATGTTTCCTATGCAAGAAATGCTGAAGAAGAGGAGTTTGTGTTACTGACACTGCGTGGAGTTCTGGAGAATGAGTTTGGATACAAGCTGTGCATCTTCGACAGAGACAGCCTGCCTGGGGGAAGTAGGTATTTCTGATGAGCAGTAAGGGTACCACCCTGAGCAGAAAGTGGATCCTGAGCTTTGGTGCACACATGGGTTGTAGCTCAGTATTGGTATTCAGATATTGAACATATAATTCCTTCAAGTAATAGAGACTTCTACAGAGAAATAGCCCCAGTGTAAAATGTACACTGCTCAGTTTATGGCTTAAAAAATTCCCTTGCAATCTTTAAGGACTCCTTGTCATAAAAGAGCCAGTCCTTAGGAACTCTATCTCACTGAAAGGTAGATGTTTAAGAAGTGTCAGGCTGATGTGCGATAGGGTTCTTTTTTTTTTTTTTCTTATGAACAGGAAGTATAGAAAATGCTGTTTTACAAAGACTGAGGTCTCCTCAGTTTCCATGGAACGGAATTGCAGGACAGAAATCATAGAGCATTTCGCCATTAATACAACATGCGCCGTGCTCTTTCTCAGTGTTTTCTCACATCTGTGCCAGCAAGCTAGTGCCACTCAAATCTGCCTTTTGTTGTTTGCATCTCTTTTTCCATCAGTGTGTATGTTTGAGTTTTAGCTTAGAACATGAAAGGCCAGTGCATTCTAGCAAGTTTTACAAGGAAAAGCTTTAACTGCTGAATAGTTTTAAAAGCCAATGCCCTCTCTTTTTAAGTCCAGACAGTAGCAAAGTCATGGTTCATTTGGAAGATTTGTAGCAAGCACATCGGCAACCATGTTGGATCTCTCATCAGCCCCTCCTATTCAGAATGAGCGCCCTGCCTCCCGTCTGGAGCATGGCATGCTCGTTTTTTGTTTTTGCATTTTACCCCTCCCCCATTGGTAATATGTTTGCATTAACTGTTTTATATGTTTTCCTGTTGATTTTTAATGTGTGTGTTGTTCGTAGCTGGGCTAGACATAGTTTTCTTCTCATTTTGAGTTAATCAGTATCTTCTTCTTCAATCAACCATCACTCAAAATGGTGCGTGTGTCCCACAGATGACTCTCCTTTAGTGCTACTGTGACGTGAAATGATTGCTTACATGGCTAAAGGCGAAATTCCGCTCGTATTAATACTTAATTTGCCCAACTCATCCATGTTCCTATTTATTCCTCCACAAAGCTGATCATAAGATCTTATGTACTATGTGAAAAGTGATAAAAAGCTCTGCAGTATACATCTGGGTAAGACCCTCCACAGGGTGCTGACAGTTCTTTGAAGGATGCATAATTATTCTTGCATCTTGCATGGCCTGTTCGCTTTAGATCCTTTCTACAGCTCTTCCTGAGGTCACTTTGCCTTTAGACCTTTCTATGCTTATACATGGTCAGCCACCAATGGAAATGTTTAGACACATACCCATTCCTGGATTCTCCCCAGAGCTGCACATGTTAGTTAGATTGTAATTGGCAAGCCTTTCCCAATTACTTCTGCACCTGTAAAGATTAAGAATGGAAATGACTGCTGGGCGAGGGTGGAGTGTGATGCAGGTTTCTACTACACCACTACACTGCCTGGAGCTAGTGAGTGCCTTTCCTCCAGGTGAAGGATTATATGGGTCTCCCTCTGCATCTGTGAGGAGATAGATTTGTCCCAAGAATTTAGTGACAGGAATTAATCAGAGCCCTTGAATAAAATTAGGCTGTATTTCCATTTTCTACACTATTTTTTTTACAACTTAGAGAAAGCAATTGAAAGTTAGTAAATGCAAAACACATCAGCTAGCAGTTGCTGATGAAGGGCTACCCAGAGATAACTGGAGGTTAAAGAGAAATATGTATAGTTTACTTTCATCTTCACAACAGAGAAAACTGAGGAGCTGGTGAGAGAATACACTGCTGGCCAAGATACCATGTGCTTGAGTTACTAATCTAGCAACAGTGACATCAGTTGGCATCAGGAAAGTACACATCAGCTGGCATCAGGAAAATACACATCAGGGAGAGAGAGAGAGAGAGAGAGAGAGAGAGAGAGAGAGAGAGAGAACATTCTCTGATGTTGTCCTTGGTTAACTGCTGCTGCAACTTGGGGGCTTTGACTCTGCAGTCCATATTTGTTTGAATACTTTTCAAAGAAGATAGTTTACTCTTTCAGGAGTCTATTTGTCTGGGCTACAACACTATTTAAAGAAACTGATGTTACTACAATATATCTATTCCATCTGATTCAAATAGTGCCTTTGAGGACAGGGTAAGAGCAGCCCACTATAGTCCACCATATTTTGGTTTTAGTTTATTTGGAAAGGTTGGCGGAGTGTGCATTTATATATGACTCCATTTTCCCTCAGCAGAGTGACATTCCAGGGACAGTGTGGATAGATTAAAGAGGAAGTCACTAGGAGTGTCGCTGATAAATCTGTTTCAGCCTTGATTCCCAGGCTGTCGTTCCTAGTTCCCTGGCTTCCATCCTTCATCTCTGTGTGTCAGGTAGTTCTTGGCCAACACTAATCCCCATGGTGTTTTCTTTCCCAGTTGTCACAGATGAGACCCTGAGCTTCATTCAGAAAAGCAGACGACTCCTGGTTGTCCTAAGCCCCAACTACGTGCTCCAGGGAACACAAGCCCTCCTGGAGCTCAAGGCTGGCCTAGAAAATATGGCCTCCCGGGGCAACATCAGCGTCATTTTAGTGCAGTACAAAGCTGTGAAGGACATGAAGGTGGAAGAACTGAAGCGGGCTAAGACGGTGCTCACAGTCATTAAATGGAAAGGGGAGAAATCCAAGTACCCTCAGGGCAGGTTCTGGAAGCAGCTGCAGGTGGCCATGCCAGTGAAGAAGAGTCCCAGGTGGTCTAGCAGTGACAAGCAGGGTCTTTCCTACTCATCCCTAAAAAACGTATGAAAGGGAAAGTGTGGGGGTGAAAAGAACAAAGAGGCTCATGGGAGGAAGGGCCCCCTCTTCCCTCCTAGGCTGTGGCTTCATAGACAGAGTCCTGTCTAAGCCCCCTTGGAGGAAAACATCCTGGGGACTGTATGGCTGGCAGCTCTGCTTCTCAGCAATACTAAGAGTTACAGTGATGGACTCCACAGTCGGTCACCAGTTCTAAAAGCCATTATGATCTTTGCAAGTAAAGATGTGTCTGATGCTTCCTCCACCTCTGTTCTTCCCTCTTTTCTAATCTCTTTGTAAAAATCTCACCGTTATGGAGCCACTTGGCCCAGTGACTCGAAACTCCATTTAAAGATACATTACCTGCTGACAGGAGTGTTGCCTGTTTCTCGGTAGGATTGTCCTTAATTTTCTTTTATTTTCCATCATCCATTAAGCATGTAATCAGGGACTAAATCTGTGTGAGCTGAGGCTAATCCACTCCTTTGCTTCTGTGTCTGTTGAATCCTCCACCTCAGCAAGACTAACAGTCAGACTACAGCTGTTCCTCATGACTGATTACATGGCATACTGCCTTCCTGCTACTAAACCCATTTGCTCTCATCTCAGGTAATGGATATCATATTTATAAACTTGAAAAAGCCGTGGCTTTTGTCTTATCATAGTAATTTCTCAACTGTCTACCAATAGACCTGTCTATACTTGTCCCTTCATCTCCCTACCTATTGGATCTGCCATTCATATCTCATAGGCGGCACCACACTTGGTGAAGTCTGAGGGGAAGCTTTTAATGGTGCTAATGGAGAGTGAGAAAATGCAAAAATGCTCTCCGGGTATTTTTCACATGGGAAGAGAGCACAGAAGAGGATACTTGCAGTTTGTTCGTTAATTCCGACCTTACTAATGGGAAAACCAGTAAAGTGGTTAATGCTCACTCATTCACACACCTCTTCATTATGAAGTGGAGGTGAGAGGTACTGAGTTTTGTTTTGGCATTACTGTTCCAAAAGAACGACTGTTCACAGCAATAATTGTCCAGTACCTGTAGTACCTTGCTTCAAATGAATCACCCTGCAAGTCATTAATAATGAAGTGGTTTTATTAGTTGCAAGCAGAATTTCACTCTTCCTCAGACTTGTAAAAGCAAAAGCCAAGTATAATATTTACATTTAAAGAGGCCAATTTCTATTTCATATCTAACATGTGTATATATGTATATACATATATACATATATATGATCTCTGTACACATGAATTTTATATGTCTATGTATATAGAAGTATCCACAAATTACATGTATGTGTGTATATCCACCTGCCTATAAATTATCTATGTGTATTATTTTGGGCTATACATAATCACACGCATACATCTTTCAATAGCCATTAGCAGACTATTAAAAGCCAGTAGAACTATTGTTCAGTTTTTAAATTATGTCAATAGTGTTATGCTTTTGTATTGATGTTTTCATTTCATTCCTGTTCCATTTGTGAATTCCTGGCTCTCTGTGTAGTTTTCACAGTCCTTACCTCCCCTAAATTAATATGAATGACTTAATGCTTCAAGAGTTGAACTGTGTTACAAGGGAATCTCTCTGTGAACCTCCCTTTGCCACTGCTCAGCAGTGGTCATCTGATATTGCTTCAGTTTCTACTTTATTTTCTGAAGACACATTTAGAATTGAAGTTATATTAAGCTATGTGGACTGATAAAGAAAAACAGATATAGTTATAAAGGAGTCTGAGTACCCTAGGAAACATGACCCATAATTTAAGGAAGACCTTATCCAAGTTGTGTCAATAATGTTAGTAAGCAAATCTAAAATTATCTCTTACTTTTACATGTTCATCAGTACTGAAGTCCACAGCAAACCATTGCTTTATTTTAGAATTATTGATTACTTTAAATTGAAAAGAGTTCCTCTCTGAATCCTTGACTTAAAACTATTATATGGTATAGTTCTTACATCTAACCTTTTAGAAATGCTAATGCTTTTTTGGTATTTCAAATAATTACCCTTTCAACTAATAACCCTTTAATCACCTACCAGACAAGTTGCACATAAGCTTTGAATGTTACTTCTGCATAGGCTATGGGAAAGCAAGGGCCAGACTCATCACCCTAGGCTGTTCCTTCTGTACTGTGTAGTTTCTGCACGGTTGGAGTCTATATTCATCCCAACTGATATTATATCACCTTCATGTTGTTCTATTTATAGTCCCCTCTTATTCGGAGCCCACTCCAGTGCTATAATGTAAATATCAAATCTAAATAACATATCTCATCCTAAGTGAACTTAATTTCAAGACTCATGTTCATGTTTGAGAAGATGTTCCAAACAGAACAGCAGAGGGGGGCGGCACACATTTGTATTTTCGATTACAAGAAAATACATCATGTCTCTTATTTAAAAAAAAAAACAAAAAAAAACCCTCATGGTTTTAAATTTATAATAATGAGAACTTTTGCACCCAGGTTAACAAAGAACCATGTTATATAGAGTGTATACTTATATAGCCACATGTGATTTAATTCTCTTTTGTATCTTAGATGAATCCCAGCGATTCTAATAAAAAATTACTGTCTTGTATTGAGAAACAAGAGGATCACTCCACTTGTTAACTGTCCATTTGCTTCGATAGTTTTTAGTACTTTATGACCATTTTTTAATTTTGTTCATAAACATTTGTATTTTCCATTTTCATTTGATGTGTATATTTACATATTTTTTACAATAAACCATTTATTTTCACCTTTGAATTTTAGTTTGTGCATGTGTTTTGTGTCCTTATCTTCATGTTTGGGCTTGAGAAGTAAGAGTAAGAAGAGTGATATTTATGAAAAGAAATGAACGAGATTATAATAGTTACTTACTGAAGAAAGGTTAAGGAAAATGTGAACTTTATATCCAGAGCATATAAGTAAAAGAACTGCTTAAATAAAATGGACAGTTCAGTGCTTAGGATCAGGGTACACATGTATGGATTGAGGATACAGGAGACACAGTCCGTGCTGCTTTAAAGCAAAAGCACACTTACGTCTCTGCTTGTACTTTCAAACTCTGCTAATGTACAGACAACTCTTTCCAATCACAAAAGGATGGAGCCAGGAGGCATGGACCAAACTCGTGATCAAACAGGTTTCTACTCAGTTAATAAACAACTGTCAGGCAGGGTTAAATGATAGCAGAATATAGATCCCCCATTACAGGAAATATACATGGTATTCCATTTTGTGTCTGGATGTTTTACATTGGATGAATGGTAACCAGTGTTAAGTTGTTTCATTCTTCAATGGTGACCGTATAGAAAACTCAGTAATGACATTGCATGAGTGTCATCAACCTGTCTATCACTTGTTTAATTAAATTTCTTAAGACACTTTTTCCTTCCAGTTGTGTACAGCACTAACTAGATATTTTATGCAAGCAAAATTTGAAGCGTGGTATGAAAGATGTGGTCAGCACCTAATCTTCTATATTCAAGTGTTTCGTTTTAAGGATTTAAAACATTAAATTGTTCCATGTTTATTTTCTATCCTCATGTGTGGGTGTGTGGGGTAAGTGTGAGTGGAGTGTGTGGACAGCTCGAAGGAGTCAGAGCTCATATCCTGCACAGGGATCAAACACAGATTAACAGGCACCTTTACCTGTTGACCCAACCTTACAATCACATTGTCCTCTCTCAAGTGAATATCGTCTACTTTCTTGAAAGGTACTTTTTATGTTTTTAAATCCAGAAGCCCCAAGACAATGTTTAAGATACATGATTTACTTTCATTCATCGAAAAGAACAGACATTTTTCTAACATAATCATTATGAAGCTGTTACATATACGCTTATGGGATTTGATTGCATAAGTTTCCTGTGTTGAAAACCTAGCTATGTGATCCTAAGATTTCTCTTGATGCAGGTAAAGCAGCAGAATCCTCACACATGTGTTCTCTAATGTAAAGGCAATTTCATAAAACCTAAGGGAGATAGGAGAAGGCAGTTACCAGAGTACTTATGTGCACATGTGCATATCTGCATACACACATGAACTGAAAATGTATGTTTATCTTTCACCATCACAACAGCAACAACCTTCCAATTTTCAGTTAAACAAGTTAAATTCACTCATTACAGAGTGAATCAGGGATAAGGATCCTGGTTCCCTCATTCCTTTATGAGGAATGAATACCATACTTCATGCATACCATACTTACTGCAACTGCATTAATTTGAAGATTTTTTCCCCTTTGGGTCCTGTCCATATCCCACCAGCAAACATTAGAATGGAATGCTCTGCCAAAAGTTTTAATTAATTGATTGCTTCTTAACCACAATGGTGGTATTCAGCTCTTTAATTGACCTTTAGGCTACTTCTTTACACACACACACACTCCCACACACACACACTCACACACTCACACACACACATACACACACACACTAAATCACACACTCATACACACACTCACACACACACTCACACACTCACACACACTCACTCACACACTCATACACACTCACACTCACACACTCACACACACTCACTCACACACTCACACACATTCACACAAACACACACACTCACACACACTCACTCACACACTCATACACACTCACACTCACACACTCACACACACTCACTCACACACACACATTCACACAAACACACACACTCACTCACACACTCACATACACATACACACTCACGCACACTCACACTCATGCACACACATTCACACTCACACACAGTCACACACACACTCACACGCACTCACATGCACACTCACACGCACACTCACACACGCACACACACACACTCTCTCTCTCACACACTCACACACACACTCACACACACACACTCTCTCGCACACACACACACACACACTCACAAAAGAAAAAAGAAAATTGAAGCAACAAAGAAGTGAGGGTGTGAAGCAAACAGCAAGGAAAGAAGGAAATTTCGGTTCGTGAATAAAAGTACAGTGTCCACAGGGTTAATTAAATACTGGGGCTGACTGTAACTTAGGACGTGGGGAGGCAGTAATCCCCTGACTACTCTGCCAATCAAAGGTTCTGAAGCAGTAACTATGTTCATTGTTATTCAATATTATTCTAGAAGACAGATATACAAATTGAATTACTCTTCACAGTTATATATATGATAAGGGATCGGAGTTTTTAAAATTAAGGCTTGTACAGAATAAGAGGAAATAGCTGAAGTCACTTGACTCGGAGGTAAGAAGAAAATTCAGTAACATCCCAATAGTGCGAAGATCCTGGGGTCATTTGAAGATATCAGATCTAAGACCACCAGATAAAACTTACGGAAATAAAAAAAATTAAAACAAATTATTTACAAGCAGAGAAAAGTTTTTTTTTTGAATAGTTCATTTAATTTGAATTTATGATAGAGGAAGATGTTTTCATGAAGACCAAATCTGCAATGAAAAGGGGTATTCTGTAGAGAGAAATATTAAATTCAAGATACCCCTCTTTCCTATTTTCATATGCTAATTGTCCATTTGTTTTTCTCTTCTCCCTCCACCCCCTGTTATTTATTTATTCGATTTACATCCCAATTGCAGCCCCCTTCTCTCAGTCCCCACTCTCACACACCCCCTCTCAGCACACTCTCTTCACCTCTGAGAAGGGGGAAGTGCCTATGGGCTCCAACCCACCCTAGCATTTCAAGTCACTGCAGAACTAGGCACATTGTCTCCCACTGAAGTCAGACAAGGAATCCCAGTTAGAGGAACAGAATCCACAGGCAGGCCACAGATTCAGGAACAGCCCCTGCTCCAGTTGTTGGGGGACTAGCATGAAAACCAAGCTGCACATCTGCTACATATGTGCAGGGGGCCTAGGTCCAGCCCTTGTATGCTCTTTGGTTGGTGGTTCAGTCTCTGTGAGCCCTCAAGTGCCCAGGTTAGTAGATTCTGCTGGTCTTCTTGTGGAATCCGTATTGCCTCTGGGTTCCTCAGTTCCTCCCCAACTTTTCCACAGATTTTCCAGCTCTCTAATGTTTACCTGTGGTTCTCTGCATCTGTTTCAGTTAGCTGCTGGGTGAAGCCCCTCATAGGACAGTTATGCTAGGTTCCTGTCTGCAAGCATAACAGGGTATCATTAATAGTGTCAGGGGTTGATTCTTGCCCATGTGATTGGTCTCAAGTTGGGCCAGTCGTTGCTTGGCCATTCCTTGAGTCTCTGTTCCATCTTTGTCCCTGCACTTCATGTAGGCAGGATACATACTGGGTTTCTGTGTGTGGATTGGTGTCCTTATCCCTCCACTGGGAGTCCTGCCTGGCTATAGGACATTGCCCATTCAGGCTCCATATTCTCCACTGCTAGAAGTCTCAGCTAGAGTCACCCTCATAGACTCCCTGGGGCCTCCCCATCCCAGGTCTCTGGAACATCTTGGAGTTGCCCCCTCCATGCCAAGTTCCATGCACTCCTTGCATTCCGGCCCTAACTCCCTAGGTCTCCTTATACCTGATCTCCCCTTTCCTTGCCAATCCTCTTCCTGACATCTCCCCGTTCCCTCCTTCCAGCCACCATCGATGACTTTTATTTCCCCTTCCTAATGAGAGTAAAGTATCCTCCCTTAGAGGTCCCTCTTTTCCTTCTTACAAGAAACAAAATCATCCCTATTGCCAGTAAGGATGGTGTGGATGAGATTACTTGATTTCTCAACTGGATAAATTATTTAGTAATGATACTCTATTTTTTCAAAATTGTTCATGCCCGTCTTTTGTGGACAGGACAACGACCAACTGGGTATGGAGACATCGTTACCAGATGCTATGCTATCTTTCCGTTTCCCTGTAGATACGGTGGAAGCAGTGTTTGATTTCATTCAGCGGAGTCGAAGGATGATTGTTGTCCTGAGCCCGGACTATGTGACAGAAAAGAGCATCAGCATGCTGGAGTTTAAGTTGGGTGTCATGTGCCAGAACTCTATTGCCACTAAGCTCATTGTGGTGGAGTACCGTCCGCTTGAGCAACCCCATCCAGGAATCCTGCAGCTGAAGGAGTCTGTGTCTTTTGTAAGCTGGAAGGGAGAAAAGTCCAAACACTCTGGCTCCAAGTTCTGGAAGGCCTTGCGCTTGGCTCTTCCCCTGAGAAGTCTGAGTGCCAGCTCTGGTTGGAATGAGAGCAGTTCTTCTCAGTCTGACATCAGTCTGGATCATGTTCAGAGGAGAAGTCGTTTGAAAGAGCCCCCAGAACTCCGAAGCTCAGAGAGGGTGTCTGGAGCAGCGCCAGCCCCAGGCACCATGTCCAAGCACCGAGGGAAGCCCTCGGCAGCCTGTCGCTGCTGTGTCACCTACTGTGAAGGAGAAAGTCATCTCAGGAACAAAAGCCGGGCAGAGATGCACACCCATCCCCAGTGGGAAACACACCTCTGTAAGCCTGCTCTCCAAGAGTCTGAAAGTCAGTGGATACAAAATGGCTCCAGACCCGAACCCGCTCCCCAGATCTCAGCACTTACACTCCACCATTTTACAGATTTGTCCAATAACAATGACTTATATATCTTATAATCACTTTATGTGGAGGGTGGTGGCTGCTATTTCTACCAACTCTCTTTGGGTCACAAACTTTTGGGAATAATTGACATTTTTAATCATTTAATAGACGATCAGAGTTGTGTCCCCTTTCATTGATTTTTTTTTTTTTTTAAAAACTATTTATTTCTAGGAGACAAAAGACCTGAAGCACCTGTATCCAGTTATTGCCTCTAAAGGCCTTGGAAGAGCACACTCTTCTCGGGCCCTAGAAGGTCAGTATGTAAAAGTTGCTTAGAGTCTGATCTTGCCCAGTGGTTCAAAGGTAGCTAAGAACTGGTGTCTCCTTGTGATATGGGTCGGTGAAGTGGGCTTTGACACTCACAGGGTGTATGTACCCAAAAGACCAGGGCTTTGACATTCACAAGGTGTGTGTACTCCAATCTCCTAGGAATCCCTGCTTTCCCTTGCCCCCTGTAAACAGTATGCTTTTTGGTTGTCAGTCTCAATAAAGGTATATTTTTATGCCATGTCTTTTGTACTAACATATTTTCAATGTCCTCTCCTTAATTTTCATTTTCTCACTTTTATATTCAAATCTAAAGAACATTATAGTTCAGAAAATTGAGATTTAGATTAGATAGGAAAGGTGAAAGATATTTGTTTTTGTTGTTGTTGTTTGTTGTTGTCATTGTTTTCTTTTTTTGCTGACATGAACTGGAAATCTATGGAAGTACCAAAACCAGTGCGCTGGAATTCTGTGAGAAGTTGAGCTTAAGTAAGAATCTTTTTCTGTTCAAATGTTAGCAGAAAAATTCAGTCCTGGCAAGGGACTGCAGGTAGAGTTTGATTCCCACAGCCTTTCTTCACAATACTGAAAATGGATGTTGAGTTCAGGTTCCCCCAAGGGCCAGAAGGTAAGATAAAAGGAAACTAAGGGAGCAGATGTAAGTTTACCACCCATGGACTTCATTTAACACCAAGTGCAGCTTCAGACAAGTAGGGTCTTTCTGCAGACAGTCACACATCGCCAATAAGAATAAAGGGCACTTTGTCTTCAAGTCAGGCACCTATCAGGAGCCCTAGGCTTGCTGATAACTAGAGAGCACAGGAGTGTTTCCTCACCTCTGGTTGGTTGTTGTCACTGAATTAGCCTCTGCATGACAAATTACCAAGATTCTTTTATGAGTTTCAAAACATGAACATTTGAATATATGCTTTCAATTAAATTCTGTCTGAAATTTGTAAAATGAAGTCAGAATAGAATCAAAATCAAAACAAACATAAAAAAAAACCAAAAACCTTCATGTGTGAGATCGAGTATGTAATCTCAGGCAAAAGTACTCAACCAAAGAGTATATGCTGAAATAGGCATCCAAGTGCCTCGGGCAACTCTGGCCTCAGGACAAAGCAAGTGAGAACATATGGGGAATGTATATTCTTTCTCCAAGCTGAAAACAACTGGCCTTCATCATAATGTTGATCTGATGAATCCTCCAGCCCAGGAGACAGCTGAGAATCCCATATCCTCTTTCAGCTCTATGCATTGCCTGCTTACTCTTAGAAAGTTATGAGCACAAAACCTAATGTTTCTGAAGAGAACCAGATCTAAAAGAGTAGCAGATGACATTGGATGGGAGGGGTCACTTCAGTACAGCAGACCCTACTGCTAGTGAGCTTGGCCCAGAGCCAGCCTCTCAGTCAAAAACAAAGGGAGTGGTAAAGAGATAAAAACACGTGTGAAAATCCTTCATTTTATCTGTTTAACTAGAACTCCCAAAGTCTAAACCATTCCTTATGATGGAATGTACCTAGCTGTGATACTCAGCAGAAATGACTCAGCTCAATGCAGAGTTCTCATTTCACGTTGCATTACTTTTTGAAGAGATGTTCAAAGGCTTCCTGTTAGTCTTCAGAAAGTGGATAATATACATGGCTTCAAATGCTATAAGGAGAGAGAAAACTCTCTGTAACTCACATTCTAGAGAATCCAATTACTTTTTACTTCTGGAGACTACAACACACAAGTGGTGCACATACATATACTTAGTATCCACAAACACACAAAATAAAAGTGAATAAATGTTTACAGTATTAGTAGATAAAGAGAAGAAAAGAAAAACTCATGTATATATTCAATAAAGGGCAATCATATATACCACTAGTCATTTTCTTTAACCAGCTCTCCCTTGATCCTGATAAGTCACTGTCCCAACCTCAAATCTTTAAAAAAAAAAAAAATCACACACAAAGTACAGCTACCAATACATGCATGGATGTAGGGCCATCTACTGGAACAGAAGCCACCAGTGCCACTGCCTTAAAGAAGGATAATTATGTCTAAATCCTGGGAGCACAACAGATTGTCTGCCATCATGGTAGAATTTAGTTGAGTTTTGCCATAACCACAACTGCTATGAGTTTTAAGTGTAATAGACATGCCACGTCTAAAACAAAGCATGTCACACTAATCTCTCTGTTAGGGCTAATGATAAAGGTGCCCTATTAAGAGTTGAGTATTCACAATCATTTATTCTTATCAATTTGACTAGTTATGATTATCTGCACATACTCCATTACACTGGAAAAAAAGGAGCTTTCCTGATCAAAGCTTAAAGCATCACAGGTCCATTGTTTTAAATATATAGTTTGTTTCACAATCTGATCATTGAACAATATAACAATGGTAAGTTCCAACAATGCATCTCCCCAACCATGGGATTTGACCATATTTTAAATACTAGAAATGTATTAAATACCAGTCATGTGGCAGGCTTCAAATCCAATCAGAAAAATAGTTAATTGTCCCATCAGCATCATGCCTCTATTCAACAGTGGGTATATCTTGCCTGGGAGGCTAGTATTGTGTCATCAGGGTTCAGTGCTGAACTAGACAATTGTGATGGCTTTTCTCTCTAGCAGCCTGCAATAGCACCTTCTGACCCTATGAAAGCTAGGCAGCAGGGAGAGAGGTTCCTGGTAGTTGTGAGATTGATTTCTCTGGGTCCTACAGATAAAGTGTTTGAACTCAGCTTCTTAGGAGATAAAAATAAAGAACTAAAGAAAGAGGAATGAATATGAAATACAAGTTCTTTTAAATAACGATGTAATTTTGGTACTCTCAAAGCTGAATTTTGATATTGATTTTCTTTGAAGATGTTAAGTACAGGTTTTCCTTGAAGATGTTAAAGTACAGGCTTAGAAACATAAAGTCATATTTGGGAGCATTTGGCTATATAAGAATCTAAAAGATAATGACCTGTATATTTAGCATATGAAGACTCAGAAATTAGTATGATTATTCCTTAACCATCATCCCACAATAAAGTTATATTCATTGTCATATATTTCAGCAATGCAAATAATAATATTTTTTTTCGCATAGGCTATGACTACTTGTCACTAAAATGGCATAATTATTGGTTAAATATATATACCGATATGTAAGAAATGTTGTCTATTTAGAAGCATGAATTTAAAGTCAAATACAACCTTCCTTCTCTCTTTTCTCTTGGAGTATGATCTTTCTGAGCCTTGATGTTCTGCTATCTAAAATGGAACTAACATTATTAATCTCATTGGCTATTTTTCAGAATTAAATGACATGCTATAAGCTTAATACATATGCAATACTTCTTTTATTTTCATAAAATACCCTAATTCAACACAGAACAAGAAATTATTCTCCAGGGTGAGTGGTTTTCCCAGTGGTGCTCAGCCAGTTATTGATACACTTGAGCCTGTAATTAAGTTATTTAACAAAGTTTCCAGTACCAACCCTGAAACTTACCCTGGGGGATCCATGTGAAAGAAATATTATTCCAAGTCGTAAGTGGAACTTTCTTATTACTACCGTGTATGTCACAATAAAAAAGCAGGCAGTTTATAGATCTCCATGGAAACAGAACCACTGGAATGATATTTGTGTAGGGGGAGGGTTCTATCACAGTGGCTTATAGGTTGTAGGCCAGGTAGTCCAGCAATGACTGTCTCCAATGGAAAGACTAAAAATGTGGGAAAGGCTAAAACTGTGGAAGTCGTTCAAGACACAATATTGGAAGCATCAGTAGTCTCAATATACTTATGGAAACCTAGAAAATTCTTAAAGAAATGCTGGTCTTTAGTCTACATTGATACCTTAAATAAATAGGTTCTACTAATGGAAAAATGCCTCAGCAATATATAATATAGAAGAATTTGTCTCTGAGACTGTGGCAAGCAGGCAAAAATCAAATACTTCCTTTTTCAATATACTTTTCATAGATTGCAACCAGAAGGTGTGGCCTAGACTTAGTGTAGGCATTTCTACTTCAAATGATCTAATTATGAAAATCCCTCACTGGCATGAGCTGCTTGGGTTTTAGTTAATTCTGCATGCATTCAAGGTAACAACTAAGATTAGCCATCATAAGAAAGCATTATACACAAAGGCATGTTTTATCAAGTGTCCAGTGGATCATCTAACCTTGTGTTATGATTTTATACAATTTTTTACATATTACATATAACTTTAAAAGCAATAATTGTTATCATAGTTTCTTTATACACTCACGTCATGCTTGAACTTTCCCAAAGTAAATAAATATAAAAATATACTATGTACATTATAACCACAATTTAATTTTTTGAAGCTGCAATATACTTTATGAGTTCCAGAGTGACCTCCTTTACAACTACCAAAACCTCTAGCAATGATATATTTACTTCTAGATAGGTGATTTAAAGTGGATGGATAAACTCAGATTCCAATTTAGAAATAACTTCAGTTAATTGTTAAAACATCCACAGGATAAATAACCCCTGTGATAATGGTTGCAAACTTTGATGTACCTGAGAGTCCCCTTTAGGGCACCTCTACACTGAAGACGAGAATGTAGCTCTTTCACTATAGTGATTGTTACAGAAGTTAGGGATCACAGTTCCAGCAATTTGCCTTATTGGAGTATACCCTTTGTCATTTGAATGAGGTAGGTATCCTATGAGTCACACTTGGAAAAGTATTGCCCCACAATATTCTTTAACACTTTTCATATTTCCTAGAGTATTGTTCAGATTGCAAGGGGGAAAGATTGAACTCACCCTAACCTTGACAAGCTGTATTCCTTGAGTCATTCATACCGCAGCCACTTGTACTCATCTGGAAATGCACATTTCTTGCTGCTACTACAATAAACTAAATGAGCTTCACAAAGGCTGGGCAGAGCTCCATGTAAACTTCTTGGGTGATTTTGATGCACAAACTGTTTAAGAACCATTAATTTTTACCTCTCTTTTACCCTTGTAGGCTCTGATTTTCTCCAGCCAAGGAGGACCACAAATCATCCTTTTAACAGTGTTTGCAGGCAATAGCTGAAAATGAAGGGCCTGTTTAGGCCTTGGAATTGTCTCAGCATAAGCAAACAGTTGAATAGAGTGGTTCGTAGGATGTATTTATAATCTCTGAACTATTGGACACTGCTCTTTGAAACGTGGTGAGAGTGTTCCAGCCATTGTCTGTATTAGAGTAAGATAAGTTATGCTGGACTAGTACGTCATTAACTTCCCATTACACATTATCGTTGCTGATGCTAAGGGTCCAGCTTAGGGGCTTGCAGCTTTGTGTCCTTGCCATGTGAAATGTGTAGCTTGCAGTTGTCTTATACTTGAGCTTAAATGGACACTCCTTATTTTCTTTCTCTTATTTTTTTATTAATTAGAACTATCTCCAGGGTTTTGGAGTCATAGAGAAGGCTACAAAATTTATTCTAGTGTCACTGGAAAGGGAAGGTTACATTGAATTTTATGAATATGGGGCATAGTCTTCTTCTAAAACAGAGATGAGGAGGAGATATTTATATAAGCTGATGAAGCTAGGAAGGATCATCAATCTTCTATTACTCCCTATAATAAAATAGGCAAAAGACTTTGATGTTCACATCCAAACTCGGTGTGCCAAGATATCAAGATGAAACTCCACACAGAGAAGAATAAAGCTTGTGAATAAATGTTCCCTAAATGCAGGTTGTTGATAGACTGTGTTATAATTATTACACTTTCTGTAAACTTGGTTGAAAAAAATTGGAAGTTGCCATATTTGGTTACTTCTTATTTAGTGGCTTACGTAAGTACTCTAAGAATGTGATGCTTAAACTATCTGCAAATGAGCCGTTTCATTTTGGAAGTTCAGGGAGCCTCAGAAGAATTGGAGGTATTTAGAACACAGCAGAGCATGTAACATGGTCATTAGAAAGCACCATTGATCCATTTATCTGAAGACTTAAACAGGGAATAGCTCAGATGAAGAAGGAGACTAGTACCCATGTGGGTGCCATGAAGTCTGTGACTACTCTCTTTGTGTTTTCTCTCCTTCTGATTGGGTTCTATTGCCATTAAATATTTGAACTTTTATACAGATTTTTCTAATGTACACAGTATTATTTGGTAATAATTTAAGCTCTTCTTGGTTTGGCAAAGATTCATATTTCAGAGCCTTGAAACATTAGAGCAGGCTGCAGTGTTGAACAAAGAATGACTTTGTTTCTTGGTGTCTTGAGGAAATTTCTCACCATCCAAAATCCTTCTAAGAATAGTTCACATAGTTTTGTCATGAATATTTCAAACATTTCAAAATTTGAAAATGTAAAGAATGGCTTTCTGAAAAGTTTGCATGGATTGAAAGGTGGAAGTTTGCAAATGATATCTGCCAGCAGCTCATGAGCTGTACTACTCTCTCCCTGGATAATGATTATTTGAATACTTCATGAAAATATGGTAAAAACAGATTTAAACTGTGTGTAGTGGAGCATCCCTGTAGTTCTAACACTAGACCATTCTGTGTGTCAGAGTAAGTTAAGTTCTAGTCCAGCCTGGGATAAACAGCGATATCACCCACTCCAAAACAGGATTAAAATAAGCCCTGATTTTCATTTATTTAATTGGCTGATTTATTTTAAACTGTAATAGCTGTGTCTCAGGCTTATCTTGTTTTAGATCCAGGGGCAAATGGCTCTGATCCAGAAGGGAACTTAACCTTTGAGGTCAACTGTACCCACCTGTGGAGCTCCACAGATAAGCAAACCTCTCCCTAATGATTTAGATCTTTGATCTTGTTGAGGATGACTGCTTTGAGGAACTTTATAATTTTTGAACAGGAGCCAATGAAAATTCAGCAATGATATCCTGTATATATGGAATGAGAGGGAAAATAAATACTAATATAATGGATAGTATTCTCCCTCCTTAAAATGTAAAACTTGAAATTCATTTCCAAATGCTGGAACTGAATTGTTCGTTTGAAAGAAAGGATAAAGAAATCTTCTAGTGTTTCAAGTTCTTTGTGTTCACATTGTTTCATAATAATTGTGAGACAGTGAGAAAATAACAATAAAGAACATAAAATTACAAAAGTAAATAGAGTTGCTAACTTGAATAGCCAAACAAGATAATAGTCTTAGGGTTTATTTTCCTATGATCAGTCCCTCTAAAGCAGTCACTTGGTTATTGGCAAATTGTATTAAATGATGTCTAAGTAGACCCCAAGGACAATCAAGCCCTATTTCCCTACTTCTAAGCACCAAGATAAAAGGAAAATGTGTAAAATTTCCTCAGTACTCACTAAAGTAAGATGTGTGGACTTCAGGGCTTAGGAGACAAAAGTAGACAGGCATTCCCATTGTAAGCTTTATATTGTATACAATATTACTTTGGAGTCAGGACATACACTTTGGGATAACAGTTACTATAGTGAATGTGCATTTCATTGGCACATGTTTGCTCTCAAATTCTCAGTTTCTTCATGTTAAGTGGAAATAATATCTACCTCATTGAATTGTTGTAAGGGTAAAATTATACAATAAATGTGAACTTCTAAAATCTGTAATTATACAAGTGGTGGTATTGTTTTGTCGTCGTCACCATCATCCCATCATCACCATCATCGTCACCATCATTGTCACTGTCATCACGCTCACTGTCATCATCATCATCATCACCACCAGTGCTTCATTATAATTGGAACCTGAAGGAAAATGAAGACCAGTATGAGTACATTCCAGAACACATCACCCAACAGTAATCTTCATATAACAGAGTAGAAAATCGAGTTCCTTGTACTATAAGCACTAAAGGCTACAAAAGTAGTATCTACAAAATAAGAAGTAAGATAAGGATTGTATTTTGTGTTTCTTGATAACAGGAATTACACTACAGAAACTTAAAAGTATGAATACTTATTACATTACAGTTCTCTGGGCCAGAAATATGGCAGAACCTTGACTGTCTGATTCTTGTTCCACATCACAGATGAAGACACAAACTATCTGCCAAATCTGTGGCTGTCTGATGCTCGAGTGGGGTTCAAGGACCCACTTTCAAACACAGTCATATCGAACATAAGGAATGCCTGTGCCATCTGCATGACCCCATAGGAACTTCCACAATAAGGATGCTTATGTGTCTTTATGACATCTCAACAGGCTTCTTGTAGAATATGTTGCCTGGAATAGCAAACAAGGAAGAATCCAGCATGCCCTCCATGACTTGGCCTGCTGAGGGACTATATTTCAGCTAGCGACTATTCTCTGTGTTAGAAAAGAGCCTAAATGATGTAGGAGAGCCTAAAACAGTCACAAGTGTTGTTTGTTTGTTTTTGTCCTACATTCATTCTCTCTCTCTCTCTCTCTCTCTCTCTCTCTCTCTCTCTCTGTGCTTGTTTGTATCTCTGTCTCTGTCTCTTTATGTATCTCTGTTTGTCTATCTCTCTTAGTGTGTGTGTGTGTGTGTGTGTGTGTGTGTGAGCTCCTACTTCCTTTTCTCCTAATTAAGAAACAGGAAACATGGGCTGTGGTAACTAGGCCTGAATGATATTACTGGGTCTGTTAAGCCAAATTCTTGGTCTGGAATCCAAAGACTAAAATATAACGTTTATTAAAGTTATTATGTAGATATTGACCCTGAGTATTTATTCCAAAAATATTAATCACTAAGAAAAAGAAGATCATGCAATTGCTTTCTTTCACATCACTCAGGATTTTATCATGCTTTGAAATAGAATGGTTACATATCAATAACTAAGACATTTCTCCTTTCTGTAGCTCAGACTTCTGAGTCCTCAAAATGTGGGATGCTGGAGGAATAATTAGTCAGATACCATGATTCTGGTTCATTGAGTAATAAATCCCCTCCCCTTTTACATATACCCTGTCAGTAGCACTTCACACTTGGTGATAGGGGGAAACATTTAGGAGGAGTGAGGATTCTTATCTAAAGGGAGTGATATTCAGCCTTCCTGTTCTCTATAGCATGCACTTCTCAGTGCAAAGCTGAGCTCTGTCATCTGAGCAAAGTGGTCTGTCATCTCCTGAAACCACTAGCTCCAAGCAAAAGTACTTCATTATGTGAGGCTTATTCCTAGATCAACACCAGAACTGTAATTTTTTTTTTTGTCATTTTACATGTCAGGATTTAAGGTTTCTTGTTTATAAATTTGCTTAAACATACTATATCTTTGTTTCCTTAACAGTGTCACCTCACTCTGTCTTATACATATGAATTCCTTGCGACCCTTTTGCTGGGCTTTAAGCTCTGTGTATGTCATGGCATGAAGCTTGCAGAGCCTGCTTTTAAAATCACATAGTGTATCAGTAACAGCATTCCCAGAGTTAGGAACTCTAGGTTCAGATCCTATCCATAAGCCCTTTATTGTGATGACTTGAAGAGGTCCTAACTGCGCAATCAAAGTAATTTGATCACGATGCTCTGTGAAGAAGAACAAAGTTGCCAAAAGGGACTTTTGTGTAGGTGTCAAGACTCATCCTAATGATCCTAATCCAGATAGCGTAAGAGTGTACATAGGAGCTCTTACAGGGAAACCACTGCAAAGTCATTACATCCCCAAAAGTCACTTAAAATCTTCTTTCTTATTCTCTTCAAAATGTCAACAATTTAAGGTATGTAACATAATTGATTATATTTCTGTGACATGCCATATGCTTTCATGGTTATATCTATCTGCATTTCTAACAAAAAGCTTGGAATGTCTACTCCATTTTTTCCATATACACGGGTTCTTTGATTATTCCAGGTTCAGTTCAAAGGATACCAAATCTATGAATTTTTTTCCCCAGGCAGGCAGGATGTTACTCCTTACACATGTATAATTCATAATACTCCTGATACTGAAATATAAACTTCCCAGTGCCTACTTTGCCTGCTGTCTTCTAGTTTCACTAAGAAGAAATTCTATTAGGTCTCTAATTTGAGCACTTAACATGGTGACTAACATATACAATTTTTCCACTAATGTTCCTGTGAATTAAATATCATGATAATTATCATTGAGAGCAAAATGAAAGAGCCTTGCCTATTTCTTTCTCCCACTTCCCTTTCATTACAGATGCAGTGTTCTATCAAAGGCACTGCTTCAGACTTTTGTTCATCACAGTGTGAAATGAATTCCAATATTGGAATCCTGGGGCTTCCTATACCATATCCAGCACCAGTAAATTCAGGCCTCAGTGTAACTTCAGGACAGGTGATCCAGGGCCAAGCAAGAGTGGAAAGATGGCCAGCTGTATTTTGCCTGGCCTGGGTGCCTCCTCACATTAGGATGGCCAAGCTGCTCCTTTTCATCTACAGTAACAACTGATGCAGGGCCCAGCATCAGGCTCACCGGCAGATGTTCTGCTTGTGATCTCGCTATTAAATAGCTCAGACTGACAGTACATTGAGTTGTGATAAGTATTTTTCTCCTACAGTGTACATAGAGCTTCTCAGGCTAATGACTTGAAGCCATAATCATTAAACCTGTCTGTTACTTCAAAGTCCAGATTGTGATGGCAAAGTGAAATAGAGTACTGTGTTGATGTAGATCAGGGAAAAAAATGAAGAGATATGTTCTACACGCCTTGTTTTGTATTGTCCTCTAAGGACATAAAACTTTCAAGACCTTATCTTATAGATCTTATAGATCTTGTAGCCACTCTCCATATTTCAAGCCAGTGCTGAGAGCAGGACTTTTTAAATTCCCTCAGTGACCTTGTAGCTCTTCCTCAACTCTGCCATAAATCCACCACAAGATTCCCAGCATGGCATTTCCATACTAATAGTTGATCCATTTTGGTTGTTTTATTTTGCATTGGGAGCTTTGCATTCCCTAGTCTCAACCCAGTGTCAAAAGAGGATTTCTTCTGTGTTCGTATATACACCCAACACTCAATATTAAATTGGTTTGCATCAGTGTGAACATGTTTTAGCTGTTATTATGGTCTGGGAAAACCTATTTATCTTGGATATCCATTTTCAGAGTAACTATCAAATGCCATTTTGACATTATCAATAGAAACTTTTTTCTTTTATTTAACTATACATAGTATTCTTCTGAATGTACACTACCTCATTCATTCAGCAACAGGAACTGGGCATCAACTCTGTGCTCATGGCTCTTATAAAAATCAGAAACATGTAAGAACAAAGCAGAACAAGCTCCTTCTTCTACACAAACTTACATTCTAGTGGCAGGAGTTAAAAAAAATATCAAACCGAAAGGGGATCATAGGGAGGGTCAGGAAAATTATTTGGTAGGCAAAGTGCTTGTCACACAGGCAAAACCCCAGAAGCCATGTAAGGCTGGACATAACAGTGTATGTCTGTGCTCCTAGTATTCTTAAAGTAAGATGAGAGGTAGAAATATGAACATCTTCAGAAGTTCAGAGGATAGCCAGTGTAGGCTGGGGCAAATGAGCCTGTCTCAAATAAGGTAAAGATGGGGATGGACACCTGACCTACATGTGCATCCACACTCACACACATGAATATACAAATACACACATACACATACAAGCATACACAATGACTTTGTAAAAGTCCTCATCATATAGAACATGTCACATAATAATGATAATGAATCAATCATTTGGATGAGGTAATAGGATAGAACTTGTAATTTTGAATAGTGTCCATGGATGACTGCTCTAAAAAGACAGCTTTTGAATAAAGATATGGATGAGATGAGACAGATTTAATAGTCAGTGTAAAATCCCTAAGATATCAAGAGATGAGCAAAGGTCCTTGTGTTTGGAATACAATAGACAAGTGAAAAACTATGCCAGGAAGCTTAGATACTGAGAAGAGATAACCTTAATGAATTCTTTATAGGACATTGAAACATTCTTTGTTCCTCATTAAATAAGAATGGTATCATCCACAGTCCCAGCAGAAGGAAATGCTAAATATACTGAAACTGGAAATTTAAGGCTAGTTCAAAGCAAACTTGGTGGTGTACACCTTTAGTCACAGCACTTGGGAAGGGCTCTATGAATATGAGGTTGGCCTGTTTTGAGAAATACATAGAAAGACCTTATGTTTTAGTTAAGAGTTTTATTGCTGGGAAGAAACACTATGACCACAGCAACTTTTATAAATTAAAACATTTAGCTGAGTCTGACTTACAGTTTATAAGTTTAGTCATTATAGGCATGGTGAGAAGCATGGCAGCACACAGGCAGACATGGTATTGGAGAGGTAGCTGAGAGTTCTTCATCTGGATGGACAGGCAAGCAGGAAGAGTGAGTTACACTGGAGCTGGCTTGAGCTTCTCAAATCTTAAAGCCCATCTCCAGTGATACACTTCCTCTGACAAGGCCACACACCTCCAAGAAGGCCATACATCCTAATAGTACCACTCACAAGGAGTCCATGGAGGCCATTTTTATTCAAATCAGCATATATTGTCATTAAAAAGGAAAGGAGATGAAGAAAGAAACAAAAACAGGTCCATAAGAGGATCAACAGAATCAACTAACCTGGACCCTTGGTTTGGCTCCCAGAGACTGAACCACAAACCAGAGAGCATACAAGTGTTGGATCCAGGTCCCACCCACATATGTAGTAGATATGAAGCTTGGTCTTCATGCATTTCCCCTAACAATGGCAACAGGGGCTGTCCCTGACTCGATTTCTTACCTGGAATCTATTCTCCTAACCAGGTTGCCTTGTCTAGCTTCAGTGAGAGAGGATCTGTCTAGTTCTGCAGTGACTTGATGTGCTCTGATAGGTTGGTATCCAGTGGGGTTCTCCCCTTTTTCAGAGGAGAAGGAGATTGGGAAGGAGGGGGAGGAAGAAGAAGAGGGAGGAGCTATGTGAAGGAGAACTGAGATGGCTGTGATGTAAATTGAATAAATAAATAAATAAATAAATAAATAAATGGAGAAAAAGAAGGAAGAAAGGAAGAGAGGGAGAGGAAGAACAAAAGAGGGAAAGGACAGTCTATTAAAATTTTGGTTTACTGATATGTAGGAAAACTGATATGTGATACTATAGTGACTAGAACTTGTAATAGCACAAGGGCCACAAACCCTAGAGTGTCAAGAGGCAGAAGTAGTTACAGGAGCTGAACAAAAACTAGCAGAGCTGTGAGGCAGAAGGTTCACCTTCAGTATGGGGCATTGCCAGCACCTGTTAACAGGGTAGAAACAAGGAGATTATCTGGACCTCACTCTCCCTCTGACCATGAATTCCTGGATAAAGTCTTTTGTTAATGAACCTAAACCAATCTAGATACCAAGGAATCCAGCCTCCTATGGACTAATACAGAGGAACAGAAAGGATCTAAAGAGATGTTAGGTTTGAGGTCTCTTGGATGGATCGAAGCAGAAGCATATGTTGTTCTTTGTATTTTAGTAAGATAGCTCTGCCTGTTTTGTGGACAGTAAAGTTAAGGACAGAATAATGAAGTTGAGACAAAGCATGAGATAGTGGAGATCTGGATCACATGCTACCAGGAAAGTAGTGAGATGCCCCTATGGTGAGATATGCCTGAAGAATATAGCTGTGAATGTTAAACTGATATGCTCTCCTCAGAGATGCGATCAGTAACAGGAAATCAGAAGAGGCTCCAGAAGTATGCCATACTTTGGTCTGAGCACGCAGAAAGAAATATCTTTTTGATGGAACAGAGATATTGGAGTTCAGAGTTCTTTTGCTGTTCTTGGTTTTCTTTGCTTTTAGTTTAAGATGCATTGGATCTTAAAATGATAATGTCCAAGAGTGAGATTACTGATGCAAACATACCATCTAATAGAAAGGCTGGAGAAGGATATATTCATTTTTAATTCATCAGAAATTATCAGAAAACCATTAATCATAGTGCCAAAGAGGTAGTACTAAAGCATAAAAGTTATGTGAGTGGAGGATAATGAGAAGAATCTAACAAGAGTCTAGAAGGAGACGATCCCTTTGAATGTAGAGCCTGGAAGCGAACAATGACAAGTGATAGCGATGATCAATATGCTGCATGCAAGGTCTGGATCAAGGTCAGTTCTCTGCTGAGATTTGATCATTAGAGACTCTATCGGCAAAATTGACAAGAAGAGTTTTGTGGAATGATGGGAACAAATTTCTAAGAGGTGTATTTCAAGAAAATAGAGAAGGAGAAGGAAGTTCCAAAAAATTTGAAGTACTCTGGGAAAAAAGAAACCAGAAAATTAAGTGTTTAGAGGTGCAAAAGGGCATCAAGAAAGATCTGCTTCTGCTTTCCATCTTTCTGGGAACAAGGAGATTCCACTTCTGAATCACAATCTGAGTTTGGTGCATAAATATTTACCACACTCATGTGCTTCCTCCTTAGAGTTGCATACACATATAAAGACAGACAGAAAGGGGCAAAATTAAAGCTGCAGGATTAGGAGGAGAAAACTGATAAGAAAATCATCCAGAGTGAGTGGAATTCCATATACAATTTTGAAAAGTGTCAGTAAATACCACACAGTTGAAAGAAGTAGGAGTCATAGTGGAAGATGAGTAGACATTGTGCTGAGAATTTGAGGGCAAAGTCTTCTGGTTTTGTTTTGCTCTCTGTTGATCTCTAAATTTCAAAACCGAAGACTCAGTCTAGCGTGGGAGGCAGAAACGAGATAATGTTTGACGGTTGTGAGAATCTAGACAAAAGAACCACATCTGATCAGATCTGGAAAAAGCAATAACAGTCTACACGAGAATTTTAGTTATGGAATTTATAAGAGTAATCAACATAGTTATTAGTTTGCCTCGTCACATGGGCTACGCATGTGCAGAAGGTAAGAAGATGAAAACTGGGTTATTAAGTATGGATAAAGAATGCATGCCAAATTATGATTGCATTCATTGGCTTTTGGATTTAAACTACATAAATATTGAAACGAGTGCATGGGTTTAGGAATACAGAAATGTTGCAAGAATAATAAGTCAGTGGTCATGTCAAGGGAAACTGAACATTGGAGTTTCACAGATTTTAAGGCTGGAAAAAATGAAATCCAGAACATGTGTAAATTATAGCACTAATTATTGTAGGCTTGGTTTCATGTGTGACTACTAATAAAATTAGTTTCATTGATGTGAGCAGAAATATGGATGGAGACTGGGTCATATTGAGAGAAGTAAAGAGTCATGTAAGGAACAGATTTGAATATTTTAGGGCTGACTGCAGAACATCTATTTTTTGTCATAATTAATGATATAAGGATATAACATGATGGTATTATGAGATTAATTACAATAGTCTCTAAAGTAAAAAGCATTATGAGGCTATGCATCTGCAGTAGAGAGAACTGAAGCTTCCGAGTACCATGTGCAGTTCTGGGGCTACTCATGAGCCAACATGATGCTAGTGAGTGAGATAAGAATGAGACGCTTTGCTTCCTCATCTGCATTGAGTGATTGATTTTCATGTTCCACAGTCCCTTGCAAATAGTTCTGAAATCAGATAGTTGTATAAATAAACCTTGAATTGTAATTAATACAGTTTTGTTAAGGCCTCCATACCATCTAATATCACACATAGAAAACACTTCAAAAACCATTTTGGTATAAAAATTAAGCTCTTCTTCTTATTGAATAGTAACAATTCTATTCCTCTCAAACTTTGTGCATATATGTAAATATGTTTAAATGCTTATCTTGAGATTCTTAGATGTTTGCACGTCCTACCCATGCAGGGGTGATCCTGCATAATGAGTCATAAAACTTAACCATAGAACATATTTTTACTTCTCCAAGTAATTATAGCTTTAGACATGTCTAATTATTTAGGTACCCTTTGCCTCTAATGCTCACTGCTTGATTACAATATAAACTTCTTATCAGCAATTGGTGGTGAACAAAATCATTGCATTCTTAACAAAACATGACAACAGTATTTTATAACTCAATGCCCATTCCTCTGTTTCAAAATAACAGTCTCTTTTTATAGAATCCCAGGTCTTACTGTTCTTAATTCTTATTTAATGGGTAGGTGAGACCCAGAAAACAACAGACTTAAGAGCATTCTGTAAGTGGGACGTTGCTTTCCATGGTAGTACGTTCACAGTAGGCAAGTCATCCAACTAATTCAAAGAAATTCTGCTAGGTTTAAACTTTCGAGTGTGGAAAGAAAATTATATTTTCATGGGGTTTCAGAAAGAATAAACTCTGCTAAGTCATTCTTCACTATGTAGCAGGGTGCCATATAAATTAAGCCAACACAGGGGGAAAAAATCAAACTATGAAGAGAATGGCCTAAAAAGATGTTGTTGATCCCCTTAGTTAAGTATTATCTAAAGTATGTTCTGTCTTTGGAGGTGTTAAACATATCTATCAGAAAATTTTCCATTTTTCTGGGTATCTTGTGTTCATAAATAGTCAGCCATGATTAACATAATAAATTTTGATCTATTATGAATCAGAAGTCCTGAGTCAATTAGTCAAACTCTCAGATCTGGAGAGTTTTTGACCTTGTAAAACGCATTTATAGGAACATTAAGTGTCTTTGACAGTGGGAAGAAAAGACCTTGTCTGGGGGTGTGCTCCTTGGCTCTAGCCCTCTCTTTATGTGATGGATAACAGCAGTCAGGCCATTAATGTAGAGATAATTAACCAAAGATAATTAAAGGGAAATGATTCTTTCTTTTCAAAGCCATGCAATGTCTACAATTAAAGATTCATTCAATTATGACGGGGCCTATATTCAACACAAGTCACACAGACTTAAAACAAAACCTGCCCTTGAAAGAAACAAAGCAAAGTTTAAAATGAAAACATGTCAAAGGACATATGCTTCCTATTGCGTTTCATCAAGCCACATGCCCAGAGGAAGAATATCCAGCATATTTCATTCAGGAATTTCAAGCTTTTATTCAAAACTATAAGTCAATTAATTAATTAACAATCATTAATTCAGAAACAATCCAGACTAGATCAATGAAAGGTTACAAAGAGGCACAGAGAACAGTTCTTTGAGTGCATTTTGAATATACTTTGAAACTTTGAGAAACAGATCAAAGACATACTCTACTAGATGGTTTTGGGAGACTTATTATCTTTTGACGAATTATCAGAGAAGAAAGAAGAAAGATGCAGGTAGCCTTCACTTGTGGAGAATGACAGAGTCATACCTACAGCAGGTCTATATCAGGTGATATCACTTTGTCACACATCCCTTGATCCAACCAAACTGGGCTAGATAGTTTGCCCAGAGAACAGCATAACTGTAGGAAGCAGGTCATAGTGATTAGGCAACATGTCCTGTTTCGGGGTTAGTAGTGGCCTGCCTCTAAGAGCATGAATGATTGCTTACATAGATAAGAACATCATGTTAATGATCTCAACACTGCACTAAATAGTTATGCTTTTTAAATTTACTTAATATGTGTATGTTTTATACATTTTAAATTCAAATATTGTTACAATATTTCCGCATCCCTTTCCTCCTTCCAGTCCTTCCCATATCCCTTCCCTCCAACCTCTTTCTTGCACCCACAAGTATCAAATAGATTATCTCTTTTTCTTCTGGTTTTACTTTTCTCTCTCTCTCTCT